>CAUYPK010043715.1:0-19060 GCA_963574355.1 Loris lydekkerianus
TGGCCAGGGCCGGGTTTGAACCCGCCACCTCTGGTATATGGGGCTGGCACCCTACTCCTTGAGCCACAAGCACTGCCTATGGATGACTCTTTTGATTCTCTGTTTAGGTTAACTGCTCCTCCTATGGAATCTCACAATACCGTCCTTTTCTGCTATATTGCTTATAATAGTCTTTTATTGTATGTTTGTTTTTCTATTCTCCTACTAAGCTCAAATTTCCAAGATGGCATAAACTGGGTGCATGTGTCTCCTGTACTTGATAAAGTGTCTGGTTTATTGCAGGCACAGTGCAAATATTTGTCACTGCCTCCCTTCCTCAACTCCAAATGAGTACCTGTGAATACATATTTGTCAGCACATGTGGGGTGTTATCAGATGGTCTCCTATAAATAATTACAGTTGCAATTTAAAGAAAGAAAGAGGGTTACTATTAATGTAACCTGATTTTAAATTCTAGATTTAGACCTGAGGAAACACACGTGGGAATGACAATAATATATTTGTGTACATTTTACAGCTTGCAAAGCACATTTATAAATGGTGAGACACTCAGACACACATACATCTTGCTCAGGGCCAGTTAAGGGGGTGGTAGATGAGAGCAGCTGGGGTGGTCCCCTGACTATAATCAATAGCTGGGTCTAGTTGGTTAAGATTACTCCCTTCGAAAATAGTTTAAAGGTTTGCTATAACTTAAGGCTTTAGAAAGACACAAAGGGACTAGTGGAGATGAATTAAATTTATGACAAAATATGTACAGTATTGTAAGATAAATTAAGTATAGACAAGTTCATGGCAGTCGATCTGTACTATGAGGTTTAATTGTGGTGTTCATTTGTTTTATTTTTAGTAGAATTTCAAAAAGTGGTTGCAGATATCTTCAAGGATTATTAGATGTGGCAATGATCAACCCAAAGTAATGTTTCTCTAATGTTGGTTTTTAAAATTTGAAATAGCATAAAAATGGTGAAAGTAGAGTTGATCTTTGAAGAGCACAGACTTAGAGGAATTGAATATTCTCCTCTGTGCAGTTGATAATCTGCATATAATTATTAACTCCTCCAAAACATAATTACTAATAGTCTTCTGTTGACTAGAACAGTGTTGAACATTGCCAATAACCTAGACAATTGATTAACACAAATTTTGTAATTTGTATGTGCTATATACTACATTTTTACAGTAAAGTAAGCTAAAGAAAAGAAAATATGATTAAGAAAATCCTAAGGAAGAGAAAATACATTTTCTTATTCATTAAGCAGAAGTGGATCATCATGGAAGTCTTTATCCTCGTTGTCTTCGCATTGAGCAGATTGAGGAGGAGGAGGAGGAGTGGCTGGTCTTGCTGTCTCAAGAATAGCAAAGGTTGAAAGGGTGAAGGAGGTAGAAGGGTGGGCATGAGAGGTGGGCACTCTATGCAACTTTAACAGAAATGCATCATAATTTCTGACTGAATTTTTGCTTTTTCATCTCTCTAAAAATGTTTCTGTATGGTACCAATATTTCTTTTACTGTTTGCTTTAGTTTTAGTGCTTGTTTTATACAAGTGTCTATGTCATAAAGAAGTCAAAATCAGTTTTGTGTAATTTGAATCCTTCCAGATTTCTTTTCTTCCTTTTTTTTTTTTTTTTAGTTCACATTAGGTGGCTTTTTTTTTTTTTTTTTTTTTTTTTTTAATTATTGTTGGGAATTCACTGAGGATACAAAGAACCAGGTTACATTGATTGCATTTGTTAGGTAAAGTCCCTCTTGTAATTGTGTCCTGCCCCCAAAAGGTGTGTCACACACCAAGACCCCACACTCTTCCCTCCTTCCCTCTCTCTACTCTCTCTTTCCCCCCACCACGTACTAGTCCTCATATCAGTATTGAGTACATAGGATTCTTGCTTCTCCATTCTTGTGATGCTTTACTAAGAATAATGTGTTCCACTTCCATTCAGGTAAACATAAAGGATGTAAAGTTTCCATTTTTTTTTTTTTTTTTTTTTTTCAGCTTTTGGCCAGGGCTGGGTTTGAACCCATCACCTCCAGCATATGGGGCCAGCGTCCTACTCCTTTGAGCCACAGGTGCCCTCTATCTCCATCTTTTTAATGGCTGAATAGTACTCCAGCTTGTTAATCCATTCCTGAGTTGGTGGGCATTTGGGCTGTTGCCACATTTTGTTGATTGTAAATTGAGCTGCAATAAAAAATTTCTTCCAGATTTCCAAAGACAATTTGTTTTCTGGTTCCTTCTACATCCTCTTCTTTGTACTGGCTAATTTTTGTTCTGCTAATTTCTCTGGTATGGTGTAAATTAATACCTACATTTCTCCAAGATCCATACCTTGAAATCTACCTTCCATTGCCATAGCCGTAGTGTCTTCATAATTTCCTCGAGTGGCTCTTTTGCAAATCCTGTGAAGTCACATACAACATCCCAACAGTTTTCTCCAGCAGCAATTTATTGTTTGGGGCTTGATGGCTTTCGCGGCTTTTTCTATAACAATGATGGAATTGTCAATGGTGTAAACCTTTCAGACTTCCATGATGTTCTCTCTATAAAAGTTTCCTTCCATAGCATAGACAATCTCCTTTTCATAGAGTCCCGTGTGTAATGAAATGTAAAGGTCCCCACAACCACATGATCAAAGGACTGAATTAGAGATGTGTTTGGGGATAATTAAACCACTTCAACACCTTCAGTGTTGAATTCATGGGGTTCTTAATGTCTGGGGGCATTGTCCAATTGCAAAAGAATTTTAAAAAGCACTTTCTAACTGGCAAGGTACTTCCTGAATTCAAAACATCAATACAGTCAATCCAGAAAAAAACCTTTTCACCCTGCAGGCCTTCTTCCTTCTTGTGGTACAAACAAAAGACCAGCAAGTGGTGCTTATCTTTTCCCGTCAAGACTCAGGGGTTGGCAGCTTTTTTGATAAGTGCAATCCTGATTATAAGCTACATTTACACAGAACAGTAGAATTATCCTATCCCTTCCTCACTTAAATCCTGGTGCTCACTTCTCTTCTTTATTAATAAAAATCATTTGTGGCATTTTTCTCCCAGAAAAGGGTACTTCCATCTGCATTAAAAACCTGTTCTGCAGATGTTTCTCCTCTTCAATGATTTTTTTTAAACATAGTTTTAGAACTTGTCTGCTACCTCTTAGTTGACAGAAGCTAATTCTCTTGTTATCTTGCCTTTTTTTTTTTTGGAAAGAAGAAAAGAATTTATTAATTCCCAGCTATGAGGAGATGACCAGACTCTCATCTCAAAGTAACAGCATCCCACTTTGGAACAGAAATATAGTTTTTTTTTTTTTTTTTTTTTTGCAGTTTTTGGCAGGGGCTGGGTTTGAACCTGCCACCTCCAGCATATGGGGCCAGCACCCTACTCCTTTGAGCCACAGGTACCACCTAAAAAAACAGAGTCCTTAAAGGTTTAGTGCTGATTAATCCCATCTTTGGCTAAGTCAATATCATGACCTCCACCCAGATTCATTTCTGTCTCCAGTGGCAAAAAGGACACTCTCCTGCCTCTCCCAGGCATGGGCTGGAGGTAGGTATGTAGGTTTTAGTTCTCAAAAAGGCTAAGAGAATTTTGAAGAGACAGGAAACATTTTTACCCCACTCTCAGACCATTTTCTCTTTTACATCTTCCTCAGTGTCAATTTTACCCTTTCCTATGTACGGGAGGAAGACTGATGTAGTAATCAACCTACTTCTTACTGAATTGGAGTGATCTGATAGATGGAAGGTACAGATTATCAAATGAAAAAGGGCATAAACAATAACTACAACTGCAAAGACTGACAAAGTAAAATGGACTGTGGCCTGATATTTTCAAAAGTTAACAACCTATTTCCAATATGATCAAGCTATTCTTTGCTGACCTTAAATCTTCCAGCTTTATTTATTTATTCATTTTTTACTCTCTTAACCTGAACCAAAGCACTTTATTTTATTTTACTTTTTGCAGTGTTTGGCCAGGGCTGTGTTTGAACCCACCACCTCTGGTATATGGGGCTGGCTCCCTACTCCTTAAGCCACAAGCACCACCCCAAATGAGTACTTATTATTATTATTATTATTATTGTAGTTTTGGGCCAGGGCTGGGTTTGAACCTGCCACCTCTGGCATATGGGACCGGCGACCTACTCCTTTGAGCCACAGGCGCTACCAAATCCTTCACTTTAAGTTGGCATGAAATAAATTCACTTCCTTCAAGTCACATTAGATTCTATAGGTATGCCTCTCTTATAGCAATCCTGCACCCCCCAAATACACACACAATATTATGCTGCATCTTCAATACAAGATAAATGATATTTTGCAAAAAGTGCAAGGTTTTCATGCCTATTGTCATACCTACAGTAGCAGTTTCACAAATTTTCTTTTTTCATAGTGGTCATTATGCTGGATTCATCTATCTTAAAAGGAAGATGATCATAGCTGCAGACCTTAATCTATGGTACATATCAAGCAACTCAGCTTTTTCTTATGCTTCTTGGGAGCACTGCCAGTATCAATAGAGGAACTTTGCATAGTGTTACAGTATGGCACTAACATAAAGAAAAATATACAAGAACCCTGAGAAATCACTTATTACTACAATAAACAACTTACTGGAGAGACAAACTGCTCCCACTGAGATGATTAGTGTCACTTGGCATTTTAAGAAGATACTTATAACAATTGAGCTCAGCAAAATAGCAGCAGGAAATGGCTATCAGATTGTTACAGTAGTACAATATGTGCTACATGTAATAATTTTTTTTATTTTCTATTTTTTGCTACACTTAAATTTATGTAGTTACAATTAAATACTGTGTGTTTATATTTCTCTCAACTGGAAATGGCAACATGTGTAGTCTGTGTTTGTGTTAGTAAATTTTAATACAGTTTAACTTTTCATAATCATTTTATGATATTTTTATGGCATATGATAATAAACTGGTATGTATGCATATTTTATGCATTTGTGAAACATCTAAGTTTTTTTTAGTTTCTTGATATTTCTACACTATGTTCTTTGTGTATATTTTTTCCAAATTTTCACAAATGTTTTCCAATACATTTATTTAAAAAAATAGTGCATAGGTAAATTATGGGGCTATGCAGTTTAATCTATGCAGATAGTTTATACAGATAAACTGTAGTTCTACTTATTTTACTGTGTTTGTTAAACTAGCAAGTATGTACCGCAATCATTGACCCTCAGATATGGTCTGGGATGGTGGGTTTCTAATTTTATTAGTAACATTCACTTTTATAAATCATTTTTAACCCAAAAGGACACTCAGAGATTAATCTCTATCCTATATTAGAAATGAAATGTACTGAGAGATTCTTCCTGGGCTAAAACATTAAGTCTACACCAAGCAATTTGACAATTAGTCAAAATATCTTTATAAAGAAATTCTTTAAAATTTTTTTAAAATAATTAACATTTTCCTTCCAAAATTTCTGCCCACCAGCATAACCAGGTATGAACACAGACTGTTTAATGGGAGAGGTTAGTATTGGTCCTGGCCAACAGTACTCTGTAAATTTGCTTGAAGAAATTTTAGATTTCCACCTGGTACTATTATACACAATTGAAAGAGCTATAGGCTTTTTGTTGTTGTTTGCAAAGTTGGTGATATATTTTTGGTATTGCTGCAATCTAAAAAGTTGTACCCTCATATTATTTTGAAATAAAAAAAAAAAAAGGTTGATGGTGTAGAGTCAAATTCAAGAGAATTGGGACCAGTCCTAGTTCATGTTGTCTCCCATGTATGTGACTTTGAACATATCACTTAACCTTTCTGAGCTTCCGTTTCTTCCTTTGCAAAATGGGTAATCAAACAGCTTCTCTGTGTATATGATCACAAGCCACCTGCATTAAAGTGCTTCAGATATTGCAAGTGGGATGAATGTTTTAAGCTGATTATTGTCATCATTGCAATGACCAAGTGAAAAACTGACCTAGAAAAAAAAAAAAGGAAGAGAACAAAAACTGAAGGAAAGGGGAGACAGTGAGAGCAGGAAACAAGATAGTTGTATAACTTGAGGTAGAATGGAAATGTCAAGGCTGCCACATGTGGGCTGGCTCACCTCTTGGCTTGCCTCAGATCCTCAGCTGCCGGGACAGTGACCAATGAAGTCTATTACTTTTTAATGTGCAAAACAAAGTCTGAAAGATTTGTAGGTTCCTAAAGCTACTAGCTAAAAATCTGAGTCATGGCAGCCCCAGAAACACGGCTTTGGAACAGGAAAAATCAATAAGAAAAATAGATAAAATAAAACTAGTTGTGCCAGTGTCCATTTTTGGCACCATTAAAAGAGCAAATATTTTTGAGCCAGTTTTGGATGAATAATCTTGGACAATTGTCTTTCAATTCCCTCTGTAAAATACATCTAGCATCCATACCTTACAGAACTGATAGAAAATTAAATGATAACCCTAGTTCCTGGCACAGTACCAGGACAGCAGATATTCTCAGTTCTGTTGTTCCTCCCTGTCACAAGTAGCTATTACTATTCTCGTGGCTTCTTTCTCTTTTCACTTTTGTTCCATCACCTTTCTTCTGTTTTTCTGTTGTAGAATTCTGCATATCTTACTCCCATTCCTCTCTTCTTCATGAATCTTCCATGAACAGATTTTCCATCCAGATCAACTCCCCCAAAACTTAAAACTCCCTATATAGTCAAAAGGAGAAGAATGTTCAACTGTAGAGAATCGATGTTATTTGCCAAATAAGTGTTTCCCCGGAAATATTTAAACACCAATTTAAGTGCTTAAAAAGGAACTCTCTGTACCCTCCCAGGCACTCAATCTCAGCTTTCATTTGTTATTAAATTGTTGCCTAAAAGTTAAATAAATTCCTCTTATCACAAACTCTTTATGAGTACAAACTCTGTTAGGGAAAACATTGTCCCAACATTGTCCCAAATCAAAAATGTCCAAAAACAAAAAAACAAAACAAAACAAAACAAAAAAGTATGCCCAGCTTCTTCCCTAGTAATCTGTTTCAATCTTTTCTAAAGACAAGGTTTGCAAAGTAAAAAATCAATTTTGTTAATATTGATCTTTAGTCTTCACCTATCAAGATTTTTAATCTTTTAGCTTTGTATGCTGAAGATGGAGTTACTGAATAACAATAACCTGTAAACATATCCAGAATGCTGGCAGATTATGACCGACAAAGAAATGATGATCTATGCCTATTAGGGAGAAATTTCAGGGTGGTGGGATCGATTTCTTAATATAGCACTCGGGAACTTGTGGTTTGCGATGGGATGATGGATCATTGATTTATCTAATGTAACCTTCATCACTAGAGAATGGTCAGTACTCTTGCTGCAAAGGAAAAAGAAAGCCATGATATTTGCATCTCCACAGCAGACCCCATGGCCAATAATTCATTCATCCTATAGTTTTAGGGAAAGATGAAAGGAGTAATCCATTATATTTGCGATTCTTGGAGAAAGATGTGATTATGTCCAAGTTAACAAAGCAATTTTCAGAAAAGTGCCTCAACTACTCTTTGGTTTTGTACAATAGAATTTTTTTGAGTAAAATTCATAACTTGGACCTAGAGAAGAAAAATAAATAGTAGCTGGCTGGATAAATAAAGTATTGTTAAAACTGTCTAACTTTCCCTAAGGAAGTTTAAGAAAACAGATCTAGTTCTATGGAGGATGTCTGTAAGTCAAAAGTTTAACTCCTATTTTGGCTTATTTATTAATAATAGTGTCTATGTTTTAGACAGTATTTTGTTGAATAATGTACTTTTCAATTTAATACCTCTGCAAATAAAACTGTGAATATTTGAACATGGTAAATAAAAGGAGACCTTATATGGACAGATCATACATATACACACACAAACACATATATATATATATATATTTTTTTTTTTTTTTAAAGGAGAAAAACTGTATTAGAATTATAAAACTCAATTCACATTGACTTCTGCAATTACAAGAGATACATGATACCATATACAAGGTTAACAAATGTTATCCGCATATCTTGAGTATTATAATTTTAATATAATTCTTTTCCTTTTTAAAAATGTGTATACTTTTGGGGGCACCCTCTGTATATATAATTTTATTACATTTATTTAAAAGAAAGCAAACAGAACCCTCTCTGAAGCAAATTATACAACTACTTTAAAACAGGGTTTTGATGTTCCCTTGAACTTACACCTCACCATATACAAGACTAAAGGAAGCTGTTTCAGATACCTCCAAGTGGGACAGCATTGTCTTTTCATCTGGAAAGATTTGTATGGCTCACTCATATGGTTTATCCCTATGGTTTATCCTCTCAATTATTTATCTTGTTAATAAGCCATGAGGGAGCTCCAAAGTCTGCCAAGAATTGGATAGGATCCAAGAGTATAAGGGAATGTGACATTATTCTAGTCCTTGAAGGTCCAGCAATCTTTACAAAGTATTTTGCTTTTATGTCCTTGCTGTAGTAGACTTCAATTTTCCTGGAAAATGTTTGCAGCAATTTTATACAAAGGACTTTCCCTTCCATGTTACATTTTTAAAAGAATAGGAAACATGGGGTTTACAACAGACCCTTAACTTCTCTGGCCATTTGAGAGCTTCCTGATCTGTGTCACGATTCCTTGTAAATATCGTTGATAGTTACTCATACAATGATAGCCAGGAGAAATCTTATTTTAAAATGTTTAATCAAAATATACATATTCAGATTACAATGCTTATTGTAAACTTGGAATTTCAAGGTTTATAAAATGCAACTGTCTGGAGAGTAATTAGTAGTAGAAGTAGTAATATAAATTCCCCATTCATATAACAAGTGAAGTGTAAAAATTAATAAACTTCAAGCCTAAAGGGTGTCCTATGAGCTGACATTTTCCTCACACTTTGTAAGCACTCCTTCATTACTCCAAAACCAAAATATGTTGCAGTAGGGAAAAGGCCCAGACATGATTCTCTTTTATTTCATTTAATTAATCAATTGTGGATTTTTTTTCCCCTCTCCCCAATATACAAGTACACTATGTATTGGGAATAATATCTGTTTTTAGTTTTAAGTGTTGCAAATATATTTTCCCAATCTGTACCCTATGCATTTTGATTAACAGAATTTCTTATCTTTAATGTAATTGAATTAGTCCAATTAATGTATCTTTTCTTTTATGTTCAGCATTTTCCTTTGTGATCCTGTGATCTCATATTAACTTCCAAGAATTTTAAAGTCTTACTTTCTCCTCCCTTGCATATTTTATTTTTGAAATGTTTATGTCTATGAAAAGGCTGAGAGAGAAGTACAAGGACCATCTATATAGTGTCAACCTAGAGGCACCAACTGACTCTCTCCATAGAAGGACGCACGCCCTGTTTTATAGGCGTATGAATACATGTTTGAACACACATGTATGTGTCTTTATTTAGACAGATTATATATCTATTTATATCTATCTGTATGGAAAAGATATCTATGTGGATTTTTGGATGGGTTTATAAGTGATATATATATCACTTATAAATACATATATATAGAACTTTTAATCTTTTCCTGAGCCATATGAAGGTAGTGGACGTCATTCATTTCACCTTTAACCTCTTCAGTATGAATCTCCTAAGAAAAGCAATACTGTTTTGTATAGCCAAAATTTCTTGTATTCAAGAAAATCACCAAAGACATAATAATATCATATTCAGCTCATATTCAAACAATTTTAACTGCCTCAGTGTTCTTTATTTAATATTCTTTATAGTGCTTTTTAAATTATGGTTTTCAAGAAGGTTAATATATTGCTTTTACTTGTAATATCTCTTTGTTATTTCTAATGTAGAACAGGAGTTGTCACATATATTCTATAAAGCAGGAGTCCTCAAACTTTTTAAATAGGGGACTGGTTCACTGTCCCTCAGACCATTGGAATGCTGGACTATAGTTAAAAAAAAAAAAAAACAACAAAAAACTATGAACAAATTCCTATGCACACTGCACATATCTTATTTTGAAGTTAAAAAAAAAGGGAACAAATACAATATTTAAAATGAAGAAAAGAAAAGTTAAATCAACAAACTTACCAGTATTTCAATGGGAACTATGGGACTGCTTTTGGCTAATGAGATAGTCAATGTTCAGTTCCATATTTGTCACTGCTAGTCATAACAAGTGAGCAAGTGTGCATCCATTAGTCTACATCTGGTTGGAGATTTCAGATGTTTCATTCTGGAAAAAGTCTGTTCACAGACATAAGTGCTGCCAAAGATGTTTGCCATTTTGAGTGCATGGTTCCTGAGATTAGGATATGTCTCAGAGGGGAGAGAAGCACAGAAATTAGAAAGGCTGCTTGACTTGAATGCGTCTTTCAGAGAGTCACAATTCTGCAGTTCAGGCAGTTCCATTTGGTAAATTGTATCCACATTTTCAATGTCAATAGAAAATGGGATACAGAAAAGCTGTATGTCCTGTTCATGGAGATGAAACTCTTTAAATCTAAATTGGAACTCCTTTTGCAACTTTTCCAGTGAATCCACACATGTTTTATTTGGGAATGCAACCAATGGATTTTTCGCTAACAGATTTTGAGTTGTGGGGAGATGGCAGAAATTTTCCTCCTTCACTTGTTTGATGAGGAGGCCTAATTTTACTTCAAATGCTTTCACATGTGATTGCATATCACAGATGAGCTTCCCCTTTACTTGAAGTTGCACATTGAAACTGTTGAGTAGCTCTATTACGTCTGTCAGAAAGGCAAGGTGCCATTTCCATTCTGCATCATTGAGCTCTGGTACTTCTTTGTTTTTTGAAATCAGAAAAGCTGTAATCTGTGGAAGTAAGTCAGAGAAATGTTTAAAACTCTCCCTCGACTCAGGCAATGGACTTCTGTGTGGTACAGAACATCTTCACAGACAGCATTTAGCTCAGACAGAAATTCCTGAAATTGTCTGTGGTTTAGTGCATTACCTGTAAGGAAGTTAACACAAGATACCACAGTTTTCATAACAGAGTCCCACTTCAGTGATTTACTACACAGCGCTTGTTGGTGGATGAGGCAGTGTATGGCTATTGGATGAGAATGGTTATGTTTGTCCATCTCTTGGTTAATGCAAGCAATTACTCCTTTCTTAGACCCCACCATGGTAGGAGAACCATCAGTTGTTGCACTGCCTAGTTTTGCCCAGTCCAGCTCTAAACTATTCACAGTTTGGCAAACCTTTTCATAGATACCCTCACCTGTAGTTGTTCCTTTGATGTTTTGCAGTGCAGCAAGCTCTTCTGTGACTTCAAAATAGTCATTTGTCCCATGAATAGAAATTAGAAGTTGTGCAGAATCACGAACATGATTACTTTCATCGAGTGCCAAGGAAAAATAGAAAAATATTTTTGCGGAGTTTTGCAAATGCTGATGCAAATTGTCTCCCATTTCTTCAATACTTCATGTAATTTTAGGTCCTGAAAGACTTGCTGTACTAAATAAATCAGCCTTCTCTGGACACATCTCTTTGGCAAGAGAAAGAAGGCATTCTTTAACAAATTCTCCCTCCACGAATGGTCTGCCAGTGCACGCTATTAGCTTGAAAACTTGCTGCAGTGATGAAGTATTTAGCAGTTTCTGCTTCACAAAAGTATTTTGCTGAGTTGTCAATGTATATTTCAGTTTTAACATTTTATCTTTTCTCACTTCTCCAACCAAACAATCATATTTATCTTTACGTTGAGTTTGATAGTGTCAATACAAATTGTATTCTTTGAACACAGACACTATATTCTGGCATATAAAACACACAGATCTTTCCTTGAACTGCATGAAAAGTAATCATAAGTCCACTGTTCTTTGAATATCCTACACTCTGAGTCAATTTTTCTCTTTGTTGATATCATTGTTTCCTAGGGATTCCAAATTGCTATTAGTAAAATACCAATATCTATATACAGTGCTCCAAAAACAATACACCAGCAATAACTTTGCCCACACAGAGACATATAGACTGCACTGCTCATCAATGCAGCCTGATCAGTGCCCATCAATGCAGTCTGATCAGTGTCCATGAATGCAGCCTTGCCCGTCCACATCATTTCAGCCTCGCTAGTGCCCATGTGGTGGAACTTCACTTTTACCTCAGCCTCACACCCGTGCAGTGCAGGAACAGGCACAATTACAGAGCCAGTTCTTCCACCACCTTTCCAGTTCACACTACCCAGTGTGAACCGCACAGCCATCTGTGAACTCGCACAGGAATCTGAACGCATGGGTGAGAAGACCCATGCCATCAGATTCCACTGCAGAAAAAAAGAAGGCATGTATGCCTTTTTCCTTCCGAATCTAATGTGAGTTCAGCCATATGCACTGCTCAGAGATCGCAACAGTGTGAACTGGGGCTTACACAGCACACAACATACAACATCATACACAACTGAACAGCAATCAGAATATAAATGCACTTACTGGCAATTAAATTGGGTTTCCTATTCCTCGGCTGTCTGCAGAGCCAGATTAAGTTCCCATGGTCCCCTAGGCAGATTATCAGTTTGGGGCCCCCATGCGATAATGCTGAGCACTGACCATTTGCATTAATACGGACTGCTGACCATTTGTGATAACACTGACTGCTGACAATTTGCATTACTACTGAGTGCTAACAATTTGCATTAACACGGAGCACTTACAATTATCATTACCACTGAGCACTGACTATTTGCATTACCTCTGAGATCTGACCATTTGCATTACCTCTGAGCACTGACAATTTGCATTAGCACTGAGCGCTGACTATTTGCATTATCACTGTGATGCAACCCCCCTAGAAACCACACCCAACCAACTAACTAACTTTAAAAAAAGCTTTCCTAACTTCAAAAAAAAAAGGCTCTTCTAACTTTAAAAAAAAGGCATCCTCATCTGCAAAACAAAAAAAGACCTCCTAACTTCAGGAAAAAAAGACCCCCCTTAACCGCAAAAAAGAAAAAAAAAAAGCCCTACTAACTGCAAAATTAAAAAAAATAAAATAGACCTCCTAACTTAAAAATAAATAAATAAATAAATCCTAACTTGTTCTTACCTCGGTCCTTAGGCAGCAGCAGGCTCTGCACAGGCAACCTGGTGACTCCTCTGATTACACCAGAGACTGAGAGGAGGAGTCAAGAGTCAGAGAGAAGTAGGGGAGTTGGAGAGTGTGGGGCACATTCCACACATGCATGCTGCGGGCCGGGACAAGTGGGCTGCTAAGTAGGATAGCAAAAACACCCAGTGGGGAGAGTCAGAGAGAAGGAGCGGAGTCGGAGAGTTGGCGCACATTCCACACATGCACACTGTGGCCCCGGACAAGGCAGCTGCTAAGCAGGACAGGCAGCTGTGGCAAAAACACCTGGCAGGCCGGATAAATGTCCTCGGTGGGCTGCATGTGGCCCATGGGCCATAGTCTGAGGACCCCTGCTATAAAGTGACAGATAGCAAATCTTCTTAGTCATTATTGTTAAGGTGAAAGAGAAGCAAGCCTAACTCCATTTTGATGTAATTCTCTTTCCAGAAAATCAGTGGGAAGGCAATATATTTCTAATTCCATTCTGTTGTTTTACTACATTTTATTGCTTAAAAAAAGAAAAAAAAAAAAAAAAAGGGCTCAACTTGCCTGCCTGCTCATAGCATAGTATTATAAGTGTATGTGGTTAGAACTGTTAAAATTATTAATATTGTGTAGAAAGTCACTAACTACTCTTGTGACAAACAACCTTCGTGATTATGTTAAAATGATCTTTATACCATCTGTATATAATACTGAAATGTTAATAGAACAAGTTTAGCTCCATTTACTATTTACTCCTTTTGCCTTCAAAACCATTCCTCTTGCTTTCTCTTTCAGTGTAACTGTGAATACATTTAGTTAAAATTGTTAGTAATGTTAAGTTACTGACCACATAGCCCTTATGATTATTGCTTTTTATGATCATGCTATTTATGACCCTTCATCTGTGATCCCCTCCCTACATTATCTTAGGACATTGTAGATTGTACTTGTTTTGTAAAAATGTCTAAGTGCTCTTGTAATCATAACATTGTGTACTTGTTGTTTTTGCCCCTCGTGACTTCCCCAAACTGTTGTTTTTGGTTTTGTAATTATATTTGTTTACCCCCTGGAAAAGTTTTGCCTTATAAAAGTCAGAGCCTCAGTCGACTCGGCTGCTTTCAGAAACCCCATGTTGGGACACTGAGACAGTCGCCAGCTCTTCAATAAAAGAACTCCTCTTTAATTGGACTTCTCTGGTGGAATGGTCTTTGAGGGGATTTCTGGGCAAAACAATTATAAGTCAAATAATCTCCATTACAACTATTCAGCTTTGCTGTGGTAGTGCTCAGTCATATTCAACTGTGAATGAATAAACATGACTATGTTTTAATAAAACTTTACTTACAAGTAAGTTTTTCCATAGCTTGTTGACCCCTGGTCTAGAACAAGCATAAAATTTCTCCTGTTTCATTCATGGACATTTTTGAAGATTCTAGACTAGTTTTCTTATAGCATGTATCACCATCCAAATGCATCTGATTGAACTTCTTATTACGTACATTCTTATTACATACATCACATCCAGATGCATGTATTATCTTATTTTATGTTCAGTTTTATAATTCGCTTAGGTCAGTGTTTGTCAGATCCCTACATTGTAATTATATCTTTCCCACTTGAATGAAAAATATTAATCTTGTAATAATTATTTTAATTAATAAATAAATTTGAAGTAATAATTTTAAGCCACATAAATTACTTGTGGACATTAACATTCCTCCTAATAAGTTAGGTAATCACTGATGAACCATACCTAAATCTATTATTACATTGGTGTGAGCAAATAAGAATTTCTAATTCTATCCTTACTTCTATATTTATTCATTGGCAGTTTTCTTAAAGATAAATTTTCCTTCCCTCAATTTCCATCTAGTAGAAATTATGCAAACAAAGCTACATTTAAGAGAAACAAACTGAAGTTTAAAAATTAAAAAATTACTTCCCTTGTTATATTTAAAAACTCTAATACACCATTTTTGATGGTAGAAAACATACAAAATTAAAGAATTTCCAAAACATATTATTATGAAATTATAGAAGTGAAAAGAATTTCCTTCCTTCTTTCTTCTGGAAGTTCAGATAGGCAAATTAACAGAAAAAAATGTGTACAAATTTATTAACATGCATAAACACAAAAGCCATACACAAAGCACGACACTCAGAGAATGGCCAGATGCCTGATGCTCAAATGCCCTCCTAGTAGGAAAGAAGGGAGTAGGGGGCTATAGGCAATTTTAGATGGGGAATAAATAATTTTAGGAGAGATGAGTGGGCCTCAGATACTGAAATTAGCTTGTAAATAATTCTCCTTAGAAAAAATGAGACTGGAGAACAAATAATACTTCTGGACAAAGTTTGTTTGGGCTTTAAGTGTGGTGTTTAGTTTTTAGTTTCTTCCTCTATGATAATAAGTTTAATCTTCTCTAGTTAATGTCACTTTAGGGAAATGTTTAAAGACAATTGCATTTCCTTTTGGCAGGTCTGGTTGTTAGAGAATAGCCTCATTCTGTTCTTTGGGAAATGAAGGGTCAGAGAAGACTTGAGGCTGTTTCTTGAGTTGAAGATGTCAAAGTGTCACATTTTCAGGTTTTGTTTTCTGAGTCTCAGCACAATATAAGATAGAATATGTACAGACTATTAACTATGTTGACCAACTTCAGATTTATAAAACATTATATTACATAACTTCAAAGTTTTGCCATAATATAATTCAATAAATTCCAAGTGATTTGTGGTATATGCTCTGATAAAAATAAAGCTTAACTTGTATTAAATGACAAAAAGATAATATAAAACATCTCTAACTTTAGGCATAAGTCATTTCATTCCATTGTACTTTATTGTGCCTTGCAGATAATTTTGCTTTTTTAGAAACTGAAGGTTTACAGCAACCCTGCATTAAGTAAGTCTAGGTTCCATTTTTTCAATAGCATGTTACCACATTGTGTCTTTGTGTCACATTTTGGCAATTCTTATAATATTTTAAACTTTTTCATTACTATTAAATATGTTATGGTGACCTGTGATAAGTGATCTTTGATATTACTGCTGTAATTGTTTGGAGCACCATGAATCACACCCATATAAGATGGTGAACTTCATGGATAAATGGTGTGTTCTGACCACTCCATGACTGTCAACCCATCTTTCTTCTGATTTTAATTCATCTTGCTTTCATTCTCTGGCCTTCTTAGGTCCTGAGTCAAGCAGTATTGAAATTAGGCCAGTTAATTACCCTACAATGACTTTTAAGTTTTCAAATGAAAGGAAGAGTTGTACATCTCTCACTTTAAATTAAACTACAAATGATTAAACTACACCTCTTTTACCAAATAGTGTGTCAAGTTGTGAAGAGAGGGAAAAGTTCTTGAAGGAAACATAAAATGCTACTCCTGTTGATACAAGGTCTTCCCCATTCAGGACTGAACAAGAGTCCCTATTTTCCAGGCCTAAGCAAACAGACTTTTTCTCTTCAAACTGCATTTTCTGACTATAAGTTAAGACTGGAGAAAAGCAGTTTTTCTAACATTTCACGTAAGCTAGGTGCCTTCTGGAGTGGACTTCCTGCTTCTCACCCTCCACCCCCAAGCTGGAGGAACTGCACTCATTTGTTAATATCCTCATTCAATCACTCACTAATAAACACTGAATTCTACCACATTCTGGCCAAGTGTAATTTCTGCATAGCGTCTCTGGACAACAAGGAGGCTACATGGGATAACCCAGGGCAACCTCCCAAGGCAAGAATGGCCCTAAACTCTTGACTATACATATACAGTTCAGTCTCTTCTTTAAAAGAAAGAAAAAAACCTTTAAAAATGAATAAAGGTAAAGAAAATGACTCTGAGTTTTTTTTATTTTATTTTTTTCTAGTCTATTATTGTAAATAGAAAGATTCAAAAGTATTTCTCTAACACTTCAGCTAGTTGTAACTAATTCTAATGCAAAAATTTTAAAATGTCTCTCAACCCTGATTCTTTTTACTGATTTTAATTATTGTTGCCTTGCTAACTTTGGGGGAAGAAAAGAGGGTGGAAAACATAGCATTTAAAACCTGCTCATGATAAAAAGCTTATTTTCCTCTGTAACTGGGAATTTAGAAAAAAGATTATAAAAAGGGTTACATATGTGAGCACCATTTGGCCATTTTCTTCAGGGCAAGACTCATCCTAACTTTGATTGACTGGTATATACTCCATGGTGGAACAAAAAGGTGCAGAACTTTCAACAAGTGGGGCCAAGTCTCCTGGATCCCTGATATTTTTGGTCTGTGCTGCCAGCAAGCAATAAGCATAAGAGAGCCTGTGGGCACAAAGTGCTACACTGATAATCATAGCTAAATCCAGACAAGTGCATGGGGTGGGGAAGCGATGCACCACAGGAATTCTTCCCCAAGCATCAAAGGCTCCAAGGTTTCCTGGGTTAATCAGAGGATGCTTTGACAACCCAGAAACACAGAGGGTAGGATTGATTAAGACGCTGGACGTTTATTCTTTCCCACAGATAGGTGACGTGATCTCTCTCTGAGAGAACACATCAACAATGTGTTCTCTTACCAAGAGAACTGTCATCAACTGGGACAACTATGACTTCTAGATACCTGATTTTTCGGTCTATACCGCCAGAACAACCCACTGGGCTGTATTCTGAAGCATTGAGACATATTTTATCCCCAGAAGCTGAGAAAAGAATGTGTATGATTTTCTTCTGTAGGCAGGCCTGGCCTCAGTCAACTTGCCAATAGCAAACAATGGCCACTAGAGGGCATTCCAAATTATGATGCCATTTTTCTTTCTTTTTTTTTTTTATTATTATTGTTAAATCAGAGCTGTGTACATTAGTGCAATCAAGGGGTACAATGTGCTGGTTTCATATGCAATCTGAAATATTCTCATCAAACTGTTTAATGTAGCCTTCATGGCATTTTCTTAGTTATTGTATATAGACATTTGTATTCTGCATTTAGTAGGTTTCACCTGTACTCATTCTAAGGTGCACTGTAGGTGTGGCCCCACCCATTACCCTCCCTCCACCCTAACCTTCCTCTTCCCTTCCCCTCCCTTTTCCCTTTCCCCATATTTTTGTGTTATAGTTGGGTTATAGCCTTCATATAAAATAGCTTCATAGTAGGACTGAGTACGTTGTATACTATTTCTTCCATTCTTGAGATACTTTGCTAAGAATAATATGTTCCAGCTTCATCCATGTAAACATGAAAGAGGTAAAGTCTCCATTTTTCTTTAAGGCTCATAATGTTCCATGGTATACATGTATATTAATACCACAATTTGCTAGTCCATTCGTGGGTCGATGGGCACTTGGGATTCTTCCATGACTTAGCAATTATGAATTGGGCTGCAATAAATATTCTGGTACAGATCTTTGTTATAAAGGAATTATAGGATCAAATGGCAGGTCTATTTTTAGATCTCTAAGTATTCTCCAAACATCCTTCCAAAAGGAACATATTACTGTGCATTCCCACCAGCAGTATAGAAGTGTGCCCTTTTCTCTATATCTACTCCAACATCTCTGGTTTGGTAATTTTGTTATGTGGGCTACTCTTACTGAGAGTAGGTGATATCTCAAAGTAGTTTTGATTTGCATTTCTCTGATGATTAAAAACAATGAGCTTTTTATCATGTGTCTGTAGGTCGTGCATCTGTCTTCTTTAGAGAAGTTTCTCTTCGAGTTATTTTCCCACCCTGAGATGGGATCACTTGTTCTTTTCTTGCTAATACGTTTGACTTCTCTGTGGATTCTGGTTATTAGACCTTTATCGGAGGTATAACCTGCAAATATTTTCTCCCCTTCTGAGAGCTATCTGCTTGCTTTACTTACTATATTCTTGGCTGTGCAGAAGCTTTTAGTTTGATCAGGTCTCAGTTACGTATTTTTGATACTGCTTCAATTGCCTGGGGAGTCCTTCTCAGAAAATATTCACCCAGGCTGATTCCTTCAAGAGTTTTCCCTGCACTTTCTTCAAGTATTTTTATAGTTTCATGTCTTAAGTTTAAATCTTTTATCCA
>CAUYPK010043720.1:0-49570 GCA_963574355.1 Loris lydekkerianus
ACTGGGAAAATGCCAGGAAGGCTATGTTGAATATTGGGATGAAAATGTGTCAAATGGTTTATGAAGCTAGTATATGATGCCCCATGATCATATCAATGTACACAGCTATGATTTAATAAAAAAATAAAAAAATAAAAAAAATAAACTTAGCAGAAAAAAAAAATAAATAAAAAATAAAATAAAATAAAATTTCTTTGCTTAGCTTCTTATTGGAGGATCTATCCAACACTATCAAAGGAGTGTTAAAATCTCTGACTATTATGGAGCTGGAGGAAATCAAGTTGCTCAGAGGTAGATGTATGGAACAAAATAGAGAACCAAGAGATGAACCCAACTACTTACCATTATGTGATGTTTGACAAGCAAATTTAAAACATTCAATGTGGAAAAGATTTCCTATTTCACTAATGGTGCTGGGTGAACTGGTTGGCGACCTGTAGAAGATTGAAACTGGACCCACACCTTTCACCATTAACTAAGATAGACTCTCACTGGATAAAAGATTTAAACTTAAGACATGAAACTATAAAAATACTTGAAGAAAGTGCAGGGGAAACTCTGGAAGAAATCAGCCTGGGTGAATATTTTATGAGGAGGACCCTCCCCCCCAGCAATTGAAGCAGCTTCAAAAATACACTACTGGGACCTGATCCAACTAAAAACCTTCTGTACAGCCAAGAACACAGTAAGTAAAGCAAGCAGACAGCCCTCATAATGGGAGAAGATATTTGCAGGTTGTGTCTCTGACAAAGGTTTAATAACCAGAATCCACAGAGAACTCAAACGTATTAGCAAGAAAAGAACAAGTGATCCCATCTCAGGGTGGGCAAGGGACTTGAAGAGAAACTTCTCTGAAGAAGACAGGCACATGGCCTACAGACACATGAAAAAATTCTCATCATTTTTAATTATCAGAGAAATGCAAATCAAAACTCCTTTGAGATATATCTAACTCCAGTAAGATTAGCCCACATCACAAAACCCCAAAATCGGATGTTGGGGTAGATGTGGAGAAAAGGGAACACTTCTACACTGCTTGCGGGAATGCAAACTAATACATTCCTTTTGGAAAGATGTTTGGAGAACACTTAGAGATCTAAAAATAGACCTGCCATTCCATCCTACAATTCCTCTAATAGGTATATATCCAGAAGATCAAAAATCACATTTATAACAAGGATATTTGTACCAGAATGTTTGTTGCAGCCCAGTTCATAATTGCTGTCATGGAAGAAGCCCAAGTGCCCATCAACCCAGGAATTGATCAATAAATTGTTGTATATGTACATCATGAAATATTATGCAGCCTTAAGAATGATGGAGACTTTACCTCTTACATGTTTACATATTCTTCTTAGCAAAGTATCTCAAGAATGGAAGAAAAAGTATCCAATGTATTCAGCCTTACTATGAAACCAATTTATAGCTTTCTTATGAAAGCTATAACCCAATTATAGCCCAAGAAGAAGGGGAAAGAGGAGGGAGCGGAGAATGGGTGAAGGGAGAGTAATTGGTGGGACCACACCTACAGTGCATCTTACAAAGGTACATGTGAAATTGACTAGGTGTAGAATATAAATGTCTTAACACAATAACTAAGAAAATGCCATGAAGGCTATACTAACTAGTTTGATGAAAATATTTCAAATTGTATATAAAACCAGTACATTGTACCACATGATTGCATTAATGCACACAGCTATAATCTAATTACCAATTAAATTAAATTAAGTAGTTTTTTTAATTTTTTTAATTTTAATTTAAATTTTTTTAGCATTTTAAAAAAATATTTTGGCTTCTTCTACATCCCCCATAGAATAAAATAGACATTTAGGAAGGTGTACAAGGCCATTACGATCATTTCCACCTCCTAGCCTCTCCAGCCTCATCTCCTGCTCTGTCCCCTCTATGCTCTGCTCACCGTCACGTTATCTTTCTCCTCACCAAGTCCTTTCATGGGTCCACTCTTTACTGTGTCTGCTCTGTGCATCTTGCATCTCTGCTCCTTCCTCCCAACCTTCATCTGTCCAAGCAATCCTTGTAAAAATAAGTTCAAATATCAGTAATACTGTAAAAATGGTGCAGCCGCTTTCAGTAAATAGCTGCCAGCTGATTTTGTATCATCTCTCTTTGAATTTCTTAAGACAAGTACTTAGCATACATATTATTTGCTTTAGTAGCTCTGATTTCCTAAAATCAGACAGCCCTCATAATGGAAGGAGATATTTGCAGGTTATGTCTCCAACAAAGGTTTAATAACCAGAATCCACAGAGAACTCTAATGTATTAGCAAGAAAAGAACAAGTGATCCCATCTCAGGGTGGGCAAGGGACTTGAAGAGAAACTTCAAGTTTCTCTATTAGTCTGTATTAGTATACTAGGGTGGCTGCAGCAAATTACCACAAACCTGTAGGTTTAGAACAAAAGAAACGTATTTCTCAGAACAGGCGAAACCTACTAAATGCAGAATACAAATGTCTACATACAATAACTAAGAAAATGCCATGAAGGCTACGTTGAACAGTTTGACAAGAATATTTCATATTGTATATGAAACCAGCACATTGTACCCCTTGATTGCACAAATGTACACAGCTATGATTTAACAATTAAAAAATAAATAAATAAATAAAAATTAAAAAAAGAACTCTGGAAGCCAGAAGTCTGATATTGAGGTGTCAGAAGGGCGTCCACAGGGAAATCCTTCTTTGTTCCAGCTTCTGGGATGCTCCCAGTGTTCTTGGCTAGTGTCAGCGTAACTCCAACCTTTGCCTTTGTCTTCCTGTGGCCTTCTTCTGCGTGTTTCTCTCTGTATCCTCTCCTTTCCTTCTTCTTTGTCTTCCTGTGGCCTTCTTCTGTGCGTTTCTGTCTGTATCCTGTCCCTTTCTTATAAGGATTCCAGACATTGGCTTTAGAGCCCCCCTCAAACAGGATGATGTCATCTCCAGATAGGAAATACATTAAATTTGTAAAGATCCTCTCTCCAACTCAAGTCACATTCTGAGTGTTCAAGTGAGCACAAATTCAGGGGTTTCACTATTTAATCCACTAAAATATCTAATAAGATATTTAATAAATAATTATTATTACAGGTGAAATGAACAAGTAACAGAATAAACAAAAGGACTTATATCCATATTCTATAAAAGTTGATTCACTCAATAAGTCAAATAATCCAATTTTGTTAATGGACAAAAGAGCTCAAGAAATATTTCAACAAAGAAATCTGCACATGGAAAATAAGAAAATGAGAAGATGGCTTGGCACCCATAGCTCAGTGAGTAGGGCGCCAGCCACGTGCACCAAATCTAGCAGGTTAGAGCCCAGCCCAGGCCTGCTAAACAACAATGACAACTGCAACCAAAAAATAGCCAGGCATTGAGGTGGGTGCCTGTGGTCCCATCTAGCTGGGAGGCTGAGGCAAGAAAATTGATTAAGCCCAAGAGTTTGAGGTTGCTGTGAGCTGTGACACCACAGCACTCTACCCAGGGTGACATAGTGAGACTCTGTCTCAAAAAAAAAAATAATAATAATAATAATAATGAGATGTTACATCATTACCCATTAGGAAAATACAAAATACAGCCAGAGTGAGATACCATTATACACATGAGAAAATAGCTGAAATGTAAAAGATCAATAATAGGGCCGATGATGATATGAAACAAGTGTAACTCATACAAAATAGCACAGCCTTCTCCAAAAACTGTTTGGCAGCTTCTACAGGCAAGCACATACCTTATAATTAAGCAATATCCCTCTTAGCTATTAACTCAAAGGACTTGAAGATATGTGACACACAAAGACCTATGCACAAATGTTAATAGTGACTTTATTCGACATAACCCAGAACAAAAAACCACCCAAACGTCCTTCAAATGGTGAATGGATAAACGCTAAGTGGAAAATCCAGAAACAAAAGCTGTGTTATTTTATTATGAAAAGGCAAAACTATAGAAATAGAGATCACTCTGATTACTAGGGGCTGTGTGAAAGGAGAGGATTGATTACAAAAGTACAAGAGGGGAATTTTTAGGGTTGTAAAAATATTGTCACCTACATCTTGACTGAGGCATGGTTACATCATGTGTATATATGGTTTTTTGTTTATTTTTGAGACAGAGTCTCACTTTGTCACCTGGGTAGAGGGATGTGGCTTCATAGCTCACAGCAACCTCAAACTCATGGGCTCGAGTGATTCTCTTGCCTCAGTCACCCAAGTAGCTAGGACTACAGGTGCCCACCACAATGCCTGGCTAGTATTAGAGACAGAATCTCACTCCTGCTCTGGCTGTTCTCAAGCTCCTGCGCTCAAGCCATCCACCCACCTCGGCCTCCCAGAGTGCTGGGATTACAGGTGTGAGCCACTGCGCCGGCCCCATGATGTATGTATTTGTCAAAACTCATTGAGCTGTGGATTTAAAAAGGGTGAATTTTACTACACATAAATTATAACTCAGTAAAACTAACTCAAAACAATAAATAAATATAAATTGTTATATAAATGGTAAGACAACTTAGTGGCTGAAAGCTGGATTCAAATTCTACCTCTTGCAGTTAGTAGCTGCATGACCTTGAGCAAGGTCACCAGTGTTTTTTTCTCCCTATGTGAATGAGGAGTAACAGTAACAGCAGCATCTACTGTGCAGAGTTGCCAGAAAGACTAAAGAGGTGATGCATGTAAAAGTGTTCAGCACAGTGGCTGGCACACAGTAGGTGCTTACTGAATGAGCTGTTGTTATTCCTTAGACATAAGTATCATAAATGAACTCTAAAACCATGGAGGAAAGAGAATGCACATTAAAAAGATTGTTTTAAAGAATAAGAGCTTTGGCTCTGAGCTATGCTCGTTACCACGATTCTAGCATAGTAAGTGTTCCCCTTGCCTTCACTCTTTTTTGTTCTTCAATAAAACAGGTGTCTCCTGAGCAACTCACTAACTGCCTGAAATTGATCTTGAACCGTCGCTGTGACATAAACATTGCTTCCTCTGAGGCTGTTTCTTGACCTTGTAGCCATCCTGACTGGCCATCTCATCTCTTCCAGCTGAAGCTCCTGCTGTTATTCAATTAAGCCTGGATATCAGACCAGAGGCTCCTGGACAGACAGTCCCCAGCCCTGATCTCCTGTGGGCACAGCACACAGCTCACACAGGCAGAGCAGAGCGACTAACAGTTGGACTTAGAGCTTTCTGGTTCACCCTGCACCGCAGGCAAAAGCAATGTTTCTTTGGGTTTGCACCGTGTCTGGATAGCGTGAGTCATTTAGTCCCAAAAGGTAAATAGCATCACATTTTAAATGGATCTCATTAAAAACATTCATAAAAGCAATTAAGATATTTCAGTAACATCACAAACCATATACACAACTCATAAAAAAATACCATTTTACTGACCACCAACCTTCAAATATATTTCTGATGTAAAACATTTATCCTTGGCCTATTGATTAAAGAAATATCACAGTTCAGAACCAAATTTTGGCAAGTATCTAAATATCTTCTGGGTGATTGCAGATTATTTTTTAATATAATATTTGTGAGCCAATCTCAATAATCAACATTTTATCTTGTAGTGTCAAAACATTTAGTGGGAAGAACAGGATGGTATGTGTGGTGGTGTGGTTGAGCATTCAGAAGAAAACAATCAGAAGGAAATCTGAGTAACTGTAAAAACTGTTTTCTAACAACATATCATCGTTTAATTTACAAGTATGTACATATATGCCAAGGTTTGTAGAAAATCGCTAACTCCTCTCACACACACAAGCAGAAGTACTTCCTCCTCTATGTTTTCATGGCATTTTGGAAATGCCTCTACGATGTCACCTCCTAGTGAATCCATGGCACAGCTTGTCCCCCAGGTCTTGTGAGACTGTGAGCTTGAGTGCAGAGGAAGTGCAGTGGGCTTGGTGGGGGTCAGGCCCTGAAGTCTAACAGCTCTGAGCACTCATCTTAGTTCTGCCATTTATTAAATGTGGATCTTTGAGCAAATAACTTTACCTTCCTATTCTTTTATCAGACTTATCAGGATAATCAACTGAAAAATATATGTCCCCAATAAAGGGTGACTACAAATGACATTGTTGAAATAGTATTTTTATCTTTGGGGTATTGACTCTTATAAAAGACTCTGTTTTCCTCTTTGCCTTGGCCTCTGGGAAGCTTACAAACCAGACTGTCTTTAATAACTTCAAGTGCATGGGGCCAAGTGATTCATATTTCTGGATACACTTTTATTGTTCATTTTTATTTGTTATTGTTTTCCTGCCCATATTTTTTCTTCAGCTGTTTCAGTTTCATATTGACTCTTGTAAAGGACAGAGAGAGAGTTTTACTTCAAATATTCTTTATAGTACACTGAGTATAAATATAATTTTTTTTTTTTTTTTGAGACAGAGTTCACTTTGTCACTCTCGGTAGAGTGCCATGGCATTATTATAGCTCACAGCAACCTCAAACTCTTGTGCTCAAGTAATCCTCTTTCCTCAGTTTCTCTATTTTTAGTAGAGACAGGATCTCACTCTTGCTCAGGCTGGACACCAACTCCTGAGCTCAAGCAATCCACCCACCTTGGCCTCCCAGAGTGCTAGGATTAACAGGTATGAGCCATCACACCCACCCCAGGTTAATTATTAATTAATTTTAAAAATCTATGTGGTATAAATAATTATATATATCTAATGATATCATAGCTACTTTGCATTGCCTTTACAATGGATGATGAACTAGGAGCTCCAAAACTCCTCAAGAGATGTCTTATTCACTATTTATTTGTAATTCCTGCCCCAGTTCCTGAAACATAGAAGGCATTCAATGATTATTCAATGGAAGAATGTACTTCTCACTGTTTTATGTATTCTTTTGCATTGACCAGTAAGGAACTTCCTCAATTTTAAGAAAAAAAAAAAAAAAAAGAAAGAAAATCTCATGATGTTTATGTAACATTATGAGAACACGCAGTCTTCACATTAAGGCTATATTGGGGTTAAGTAAACCAGACTTTCTCAGAGTCCCATCTGAGCAAAGTCTTTGTTATAACTCCACGCCCATGCTATATAAAGATCTTTTTATCTGTATTTATTTTAGTATATTTACTCTAAGTTTGAGTACAGAAATGTATATTTTTATCTTAAAGATAACAGTGAAATCATTTTTTAAGCAGTCTTGAGCAGTAAATAATGAATGAAAATAGAGGGCAATTTGGGGGGAGCTGTATATTTAGTCATCATTTCATAGATGAGCTCAAACTTCAACTAATCCTTTTAATAGAGTCTAAGTAGCTATCATTTATCTCGGGAAGAGATAATAAATTAATGGTGTAAGCAGCAACAGATTTATATATACATTAATGTTCTAATTTATAAAAACCAATTTGTATGGTAAAGGGGAAAAAAACTGCAATGCATTTTCTTATTTCATTTCCATGATCTCATTTACCTATTAGTATTTGTTATTATTTGTAAAATTAACTGATTTCCCTTTTGCCACATTTTCTCTAATTTTCTAAAAGGGGCAGAAGTTGCTTTCTTGGTCCTGAAAGGCGTTGTGGGCCAGAGCTGACTGAAACACTGACTAATGACTTAGTGCCGGTAAGGGCTGAGATTTCTCCTCAAAGATCAGTCAAATGGACTAGAGAAGTGCAGAGAAGCTACCCTGCCACTGTCAGTACTGCCTGACAATTTGTGCTAAATTGTATCGAATTTGGGGATCTGGCATCTTACAGACCAGACTGTCTTTAGTCCCAAATGCGAGCTGGGACAACGTCTGACTCACCTGGTTTCTCTGAATACCAGATAAATCTCAATGGAGAAATAGTTTTCAGGCAAGAAGGGAAACTTGAAATTTTCTACTCTCTCAGGATTTGTTTTGGTGTCCCCCACCCCCCTCCAATTTTCAGTTCCTCTTCATTTTGGGAAATGATCTGTTCTAGGAGTGTTCACTCTTTTTCCAGGTTTGTACCTAATTTTAACAGAATACCTGTGCTGTTACTATTATTTGGAAAGTTAGGATAGGGGGCAAAGAATCCGCCTGGTGGGGTAAATGGGAGATTCTCTTAACATGAGAGAATAACGAGGCCTCTTTCTGAAAATTATCACAACATGCCATTGTATCCTAAATGTTCATGAAGCCAAGGTAAACGGCACAAGCATGTTAAATCAGCAGCTAATGGAGAGTGTTAGTGTTACTATATGATAAGTAAGAATTCCAAACTGACTGAAACAAGAATTTACATGCAGCAGCTCTAATAGATGACATTTCTCAAAGTGTCTCATTCAACAAGTAAGGAATAGTCTGGCCCTCTTTTCTCTGGTCCTTTCAACTTGTTTGTAGTCTCCCTTTCAATCCATTTTTTTTAGTTGCTCTTTAGATCTTTCTGTATGATGATCCTCAACATTCCCACCTCACTTTTTTTTCCCCTTAGATATCATCTATAGGATAAAGCAGTGTTTTTCAACCTCTTTTATCTCACGGCACACTTGAAACTATAGTTAAACTTCCGCGGCCCACTTAAATTATGTTGATCAAAAAAAAAAGAGTAAAAAAGAGTATGTACTTACTACACTTTACTGAATGTCTTTTGAAAATAATTTAATTAATCTTTAAATATTTTCACAGCAAACCTAAGATCCTGTTATGGTACACCAGGGTGCCGTGGAACACCTGTTGCCAATCAGTGGTTTAAAGACACCTGAAGGTGTATCCTGAACTCCCATCTTCCCTGTGACTTCCAGGCCTGGACATCTAATGACCTGCAGGACAACTCCACCCCAAATCTGTGCAGGTTCCTCCCGGGCCGCTTGCCTGGATCAGCCTGCCATTCACGATCCTCTACTCCTATATCCAAGGAGTCCACTCTGTCTGCTGGAGGGGTTCTCACTCTCCGTGCTAGTTTTACCTTCAATAAAAGTCCCCTTAGAAAGTGATCAGCAGGCAATACACAGCTGCTTCACTGACCTCCCTGATCCAGCACCTCCGCCATCCAGGCCACAGACTTTGCCATCAGAGCTTCACATCTGATATGACCATCCTGCTGACGGGCCTTCCTTGACCTCTCCCAGTCTGTAAGAAAACACTAATGGCCCCAACATCATCATTTCATCTGTGATTCCATCTATTCATTCATCAATCCATTCATTTACCCAACATACATAATCCCTCTACTAAAAACGAGGCACTCTTTCTGTTGAACGTGCAATGAGGAGTGAGATACTAGTCCGTGACTTCTCTGAGCCCGGGCCCGGGTCCCAGCCCCCAGCCTCATGCCACCACTTCCCCCTCTTCACGTCCATCCGGGCTCCATGCACATCACACTCGTCCGCGTTTCCTAAATCTGCTGTGTTTTGTACTTTCATGTCTTTCACACATCCTAGACTCTCTATTTTAAGATGACCTGCTCCTTTTTTTCTCCGAATTGTGAATTTCTAACCATATTTAAAGACCAAAATCAGATGTTACCTCCTCTGAGAAACAATTCTTGGCTGTCCCTGAGAAAGTAGACCCTGTTTTAAAGCCACCAACAGGGTTTATTCCTATGACAGTCATCCATCAAGTAATAAACTTTCATTCAACATCCACAACATAGCCAACAGCTGCGAGCTAGCTTGTAGATTTCTATTTACTTAATCTTCTCTTTTTCATTCCCAGCACCTTTCATAACAACCACCAAACATTAAATGCATTTCACGTAAACATTTTTTTCAGGCCCAAAACATAAATATTTTTTTTAAAGTAGTTTGGTCAAATGAACTGTCTAATTCCGAGGGCAGAGGCAAGATCAATGAAGATAAAATAAACGCTTCTCCAGATTTCTTCAGGATAAGGGAGGAAGAATTTTGGGGTTTTAACCATTTCAGCTATTGTTGTTGCTCTAATGGCGCAGTCATAAGGTCAATAAATAACCTCAATGGAAATCCTGATGGGGTGAATGTATTGTTTGGTTTCAGAGCTAGAAGACAGGATGTTTTCTCACATGTGCAGCTTGGACGTGTTCTAGGAAAAGAGTGAGCATTCACGTAATTTACTCCAAGCAGTTAAGGATTTTTGAGCAACCTCTCTAATTACACTTTAAGATGTAAGTGTGTAAAATGACCCCTTTTGACCATATCAGCAGTAGCTGTCTTGTTCTCAACTTGCCACTTCTTGAAAGAACATTAATTCTTACCAGTGGCTACTATTCATACAGTTTAGAATAAATGTCTCCATGCTTTCTCAGAATAACTCAGGAAACTGACAGGGTTTAGCATCTTCTCCCACACAATTTCTCCTTTGCTCCCCACCCCCACCCTCTTAATCCCTTTCCAAGGTGCCAGCGTAAAAGCTTTCTGATAACATTCTGTCTTCCTCACCAGTAGCTGGTCTATTATGATCTAAAGCTGCCTTCTCCTCTCTGCTGGTGGAAATCCCAGGAGCATCTATTGCTACATCACTCAAATACCAACAGCAGGGATTGTGAAGCAGAGGAGCAGAGGAGCAGCAAGAAGCTCTCAGGGGGCATTTGTTTCATGCAGAGCCATGAAGCCAAAGTCTTCTGGCCGCTTTTCACAGGCAGGTTCATTCTTTGTTGAAAAGATACAGCATGAGGCTTAGTGGGTATACAAGAACTCGAGCTCTTGGATTGTATAGAAAGGGGGAAGGTATTCTGTCAGCATGTGAGATTTCCTTGGAAAATGTGACCAGACATTCAGATATACATGCAGACTTTCCTTTTAATCAGCAACATGCAAATTGCATATTCATCTGCAGACACACGGGGCAGGCACTGTTCACAGAGATAGGGCAGCACGTTATAGGCACAATTCTGTGAAAGAAAAAAATCTTTGTTAAAAAACAAAAAAAAGTCCTAGAGGCAAAAAGAAACAAGCATTATAAAAACAAATATAATTTGGGACAAGGACTCCCAAGGAATAGATGTTATTTTTTGGATGCCTGGTCCAGAGCCAACCACATTTGTGGTGATTTTTTAAAAAATATCGGTATAAATGCCACCATAAAATACTGTACAGCTACATGTTTCCAAAATGTTTCTGTTTGCTGCATTGGCACATTTATTTCCTAACAATTTTTTTTTTTTTTTTTTTTTTTTTTTTGCTGTTTTTGGCCAGGGCCAGGTTTGAACCCACCACCTCTGGTATCAGAGGTCAGTGCCCTACTCCTTGAGCCACAGGTACCACCCTCCATGGTGTCTAATTTTTAACATTTACTTCTGGTGTATTCAGGACCATTTTTCAGATGACTATGCTGAATGTCATCTGAGAGTCTTTTTGTCAAACTCATTAGTATCATGCTACATACTTATAATGTTGAAAGTTGAAATAAAATAATAACATATATTTTAAAAATATATTTTATATCTCCTTACATAATAAAAAAAAATGGTGTCTCCATCATATGCATCTCTTTAGTCAATGAATGTCTACATAATCCCCTGGGAAGCATCACATTTATATTTAGTCAATTATAAAACTTTCTAAGCATCAGTGAATCTACCTTAACATTTCCACCCCATTCCTACTTCTGAGCCACAGATAATGGTGATGGAATGATTTAACCTTAGTTTGATCTCAGGCACTTACTTGATTCCTTCTTCTGTTTTTATACCACATGGCAAATTTGGAAAATTACGCTCATGATGTATGAAGGTCTGACAGTTAAGTTCACAAACTCTTCATAGAAAAATGCTACATAGCTCCTTGCTGAGTATCTCCATGGTCACCTTTGAAATACTCCCATTGGGAAGTTATGCACCAACACCAGTGCCTAGTCCCCTCTTCAGAGCAATTTTGGAACTCTTTTTTTGGAATGGCCATCAGAGCAGTGGTTATATTGCCCCAGATGCCCTGAATGTTATCAAAATGTCTTTCTTTTAATACTTCCTTTATCTTCAGGTAAAGAAAAGATTCATGGGGGTCCAGATCAGGGGAGTAGGAAAGGTATTATTTGTTTACTGGCTAAAATCTCCCTCACAGACCGTGTTGTGTGAGCTGGTGCATTGTAGTGATGCAAGAGCCACGCCTTTCTCATGCCAAGATTTTCAATCAAGGTTTTCCTAACTAACTGTTTCTCTACCAACGTTTATTTGATCTGCTATGCTTGTCACAGTCAGCTGACAATTGTGACACACCATTCAATGAATTTGTGCAATGCTTTTGTCAGTTCTGTTCTTTAGTGTTCACCCTCACCTCTGTTCATCAGTGACACTTTCTCTCCCCTCAGAAAAACGTTTAATCCATTTTTATATTACCGTTTCCTTCACAGCATTATCCCCACAGACATATCCCTGATTTCACTTCCATTCTTGCCAAGTTTAACATGAAAATTAATGTTTGTTCCTTGCTCTAATTCTAACTGTAACATCCTCACAATGGCATACAAACACATGCAACAACAATAATGAATGCTACTCCCCAAGACACTGCCACACATTGATATGAACTCAGTTGTGAGACTCTGATACACCAAAGTTATGAAACCAGTATGAGCTGTTCATACAGTACTGCCCACGTAAGTGCATGGTGGCAAGTTTGCAAACTTAATTGTCAGGACACATTGTCAGCCTCTTATTTCACTTTCATAGAACTCACCATCTTTTACTGTGAGTATCTGAGGAGCATTTTCCAAGAAAGGCTAAAACTCCATGAGAACAGAGACTGCTACCTTCCCCATGGATGGCTGTATCCCCATCGCCTACACTGATGATGGCATAAAGCGGAGGTTCTCAACCTTCCTAATGCTGTGGCCCTTTAATATAGTTCCTGTGGGTCACAACCCACAGGTTGAGAACCACTGGCATAAATAATTATATGGGCATATCAATAAATATTGAAAAATAAATAAGCTGGAAAAAAGCAATGAGTTCATTGCTTAGCTATCTGAGCCCTAACTTATATATTCTTATTTATTAAAATGCTAATAATCAGTGAATTTCAGAATTAAACATGAAGTTTGCTAACAAAAATAAAGGTAATTGATTAAATAAAATTTGATTTTTTTATATTCATTTATTTATTGAGACAGAGTCTCACTTTGTCACCCTTGGTAGAGTACCATGGCATAGTTCACAGCAACCTCAAGTTTCTGGGCTCAAGAGAGCCTCTTATCTCGGCCTCTTGAGTAGATGGGACTATAGGTACCCACCACAGTGCATGGCTAGTTTCAGAGACAGGGACTCACTGTTGCTCAGGCTGGTCTCATACGGCTGAGCTTCAGTGATCCACTCACCTTGGCCTCCCAGACTGCTAGGATTATGGGCGTGAGCCACTGTGCCTGACAATTAAATAAAAATTTAGATGGAAGGGAAGAATGTAGTACTGGAGAGAGCTTGTGTGATCCGAGAACCCTGCACCATGCGCACAGCAGAACTAAAGCAGGACTTCTCCCGGGGGAGAGGCAGAACTCTGATCTTCCTGCTTCAGCAACACAAACTGTACCTCACTTCTCTACCATTTGTCTTTAGAAGGAGAGGAAAGAAACGAACTCAAATTAAATAGTTGTGGTGAGACTGACAAGACCTCACCCCATCCCATCCCATACTTTCTGTCTTCTTCAAGCTTCTCCCACTTCAGGAGCACCCAATGCCAGGGAAACACTTACACTGGCATCCTTGGACATAACCATCATCTTGACTTTCATGTCAAAGTGGTTACTCAAGGTTTAAACATCTTTCCTTCAAGGGAAGATGTGTAAACATGTGCAATCATACAGAACCAATTCTGTATATTACTCGGCCTGTCTCCAAATCTCAAGCTAGAAAAAAACATGATCCTTCTCCTAGGAGAGGAAAAAGCAGAGTTTGAAGGGAGAAAAGAATTTCTAGATAAGTTTGATCATCTAAGAGTAAAAAGGGCTTGAGGTCACTTCAGTGGAGCCCAGTTAAGTAAGTGGGATACTGTGTTGAAAGGTAACAGCAGTAGGAGTCAGGAGAATTAAACAGGAGCAGGTGGTTCCGGGAGACAAAACAAGAGACCTCATCCCTGCCTCCAGTTCTCCCGCCTCCATCCCTGCAAATCTCAAGAAGCCCAAAGGGCACCAGATGCTAACCCCATATTTCCTATACCACTAAAGAGTTATGTAAGTTCTGAGATTTTGTCAATGTGAAAAAAAAAAAAAAAAAAAATGGACCTTGACTTCAAAACCAGGAAGCTACTGAGTACATGACCAAAGACCAGGGGCCATGCTGAACTGGGCCCCTCAGCAGAGGGCATTGTGCACAGGTTTTCCCACAGTGGCAGGACCCGATGCAAGCTCCAGGAATTGAACGCTCCTCGTAGAAAGTCTAAAATAACTAAAACACATTCAGCTATTACGAGGAATGGGCATTCTGGATGACTCAATATGGCATTAGGGACAAAGTTTTGCAGTCTGACTTGCAGCAGTCACATCCATTGTGACTACGTTTGGCAAACTACATGCTGAGGATGACAAACAGAAGTATAACCAAACAGTCTTTAAAGTGTCATGAATACCTGAGGAGAAATAAATACAAGTTTAATGCATTTTATCTAAATTGAAGACAGCGAAAATAAAAGAGGTGGCAGAATACATTGTAGACACAGATGTGACCAATAATTTCCTTGAAAATGGAGTTTAAAATCACCATTAATATTTTATGTCAGATGAAAATATTCTATTACTATTTAAATATCGCTGTTCCTAACAACACGGTCATCAGGAGTGGAGATGAGATTGTTGACCCACTGTATTAGGACATGTATTTTAAATGTCTACATACCGAGTCATTCCCTTACTTTACCAAAAATATTTGTTCAGGAGTTGCACCCATGATTAAAGAGTACAGGATAATCAGAAAATTAGACAAACATACTGATTTATAAAGAAGACATATAGATGGTTCGGATGTGATCATTATAATTATTACCATTATCCTGATCATTATATTATTCAAGAGGCAGAATGGTATAGTGGTTATGAACACAGACTTTAGGGTCAAATTCAAGCTCACTCATATACTAGCTATGTGACTTGGTAGCAAGTTTCTTTCTCTCTCCATTTACCCATCTGTAAAGTGGAGACATTCACTATACCCATCACTCAGGGATGTTAGGAGGATTAAATGAGGTAAAACATAATAAAGTGCTTGGTTCAGCGTCTGGCACGGAGTAGAAGCCACTAAGGTGTTTACATTTACATACATTATTTTAAGTAGTAACGTTAGTGCTATCCAAACTTAATATGGTATGGTGAGGTTTAAAAATAGTTATCTATATATTTTAATTTTCATAACATCTCTAAGAAGTAGGTGATATTGCTCACCATAACTAAGAAGGAAAGACCGATGTTTGAAGAGTTTAAGTGATCTCTCTGGTAAGTTAGAGAACAAGGATTTAAACCCAAGGCTCCTGGATCCAAATCCGGAGCTCTTGGCACTGCATTTGCAGCTACACTTGACATGAATCACTCTCCTTTTAGGAAGTTATCATTAATATCACTTAATCCAGAGGCATGTAGCATGTAAAGAGTCTGAATCACCAATGATGTTGGCATCAGAAGTGGGCAAGGGCAGGGTATGCAGGAAGAAGCGTGGGTACCTGAGTCACCAGTGGAGGATCCCAGCCTGAAGGACCCATCCTCCAGGCCAGCAGAGCCACCTAAGAAGGTCACACCTGTGGGGAAAAATGCATCATGCGCAAAGCAAACACATTTGGGGGGATTGAAAGGCTGAACTCAATCCTTGGCATAAAAAAGATCTGCTGTCCATTCACTGTAAGTGATATCAGGTTAAAAATTAGAAGGACTTTCTGTTTTTGCAAATTTTTGGAACTTATGGGCCACAGATGTATTTAGGTCTGTAATGGGACACAATATTTGAAATAGAAACTTTCCAGAGGATTTATGATGTATGGTCTTGGAAGGAACCTCCGGTTACTATGAACTGTGTAATTTGGAGGGTTGATTTCAGTTGACTGCCCTGTGTTTTAAAAACGTTTAGTCTGAGTGATTGTGAATCGAAAAGATGACAATTTGAAAAGTGCGAGCTTTGACTTGCTGGGTCACTCACCTGCTCTCTTTCAGTCTGTTTTCCTGCTTGTCTCTTTGTCTTATTTTGGGAAGACGTGAAACAACAGGGACGTTCACTAGGTCTTCTGTGTCATGAGTGTCCCAGATGCTAGCTGCACCAAGACAAGAGGCTAAGTATTTAGGTATTTGTTATGTTTAGGAAAAACACACAACAATTAGAATAAACTGATTAAGTAAGAGTAAATAACAGCATTTTGCATGATGTCCTAAGAAATGCCCAAGGTTATAAATCTGTCAATTCAAAGTAATATGAAGGCCAATATTTGCAGAGATTATGCTGGAAAGTAATGGAAGTAATCCTCACAATTAGATAATAGAGCCTTTCCATATTAACATAAATGATATTTAAAAATTGAAACATTAAGCCATAGTAAGCATAAGCTCTAATATTAATGGGGCACATAAACAGGGAAAAAAAGGGTTTATGCTATTTAATCTCAAAAATGGTTTAATGACCCTTATCTGATTATAGAAACAGCACAAGCAACTGTATTAGATAAATAGGACATTAAAAATACAGCTAACTGGTAAGCAGCTTGAAAATACCTAAATTAATGTATTTTTAAATCATATTTAATTGTCACTGGAGGAATATTAAAGAGATGCCCTGGATATGGCTATGACATTGACAAAAGTGAATGTGTACAAAGAAAGTTAACACATGCACACAGAGAAAAAAAGAAAAACACCTAGGAAAACAAACCACAGGGTAATAGTTAAAAATTTAATTTATTTAGTTAAATCTTGATTTTGGCAACTCCAGATACATCAATCCTCAGGCCAGTAAAGATGTTAAATAACACAGTGTACTTTTAACACAAAATCACAGCATTCCAATACTGTAAAGCATAGTCAAATGTGTTTCTCTGGAATTTGGTTAATTTTACTTTTGGGTCAACTTTTCCTTTGGACTAGAGAGAGCTTCTGTAACACCATATTTGAAGCTACCTCCCCTCTTTTCTACCATTCACCTTGACAGTGAAGAGTCTGAATCACCTACGGTGCATATTAGAAGGGTACAGGTGAAACTTACTAAATGTAGAATATAAATGTCTGAACACAATAACTAAGAAAATGCCATGAAGGCTATGTTAACCAGTGTGATGAAAATATTTCAAATTGTATATAAAACCAGCACATTGTACGCCATGATTGCATTAATGTACACAGCTATGATTTAATAATTTTTTTAAAAAAGAGTCAGAATCACTAAAACATGATCATCTTCAGTCCTGTTTGAGTATTGGTGGTGGGTGGCTTGGGAAATAATTCTCCCTGTCTCCCCTAAGTTCTTATTGTACTACCCGTCTTGCTTCCTAAGGTGTTCATGTAACAGAGAAGCATTGCACTTTGGAGTCAACTCCCCACACGCGATCTTCCTAGGCCTCAATCCTCTACCTCATAAACCAGAATCCACCTCACAGGTGGTTATTCGGTAAGAGAGGTAAGGATACACCTGGTAGGGCTAACAAGCTAAATAAATATTACCTGCTGTTACGTATGTCACATCACACCTAGGCTTCACTAACTTGTTCCAAACCCAAGGTCAAGCCCTTACTAGACACCATCTGAGAACCTCCTAATTTAGGACATCATTTATCAAATTGCTGAACCTTAAAATAGGCATGCTAGACCAATTGTGGTTGGAAATACAAAAGACAAAAATATCTCAGAGATAGTCCTAAAAACCTAAGTAATTACCCATCCCACTACAAAATTACAATCACTGCATAATCTCATTGCCGCAACATTGATACCTTAGCCAGAGGAGAGATCTGACTGGTGTTGGTTGGAGTCTGTGCCAACCCCACCAACCATGGTTGGAGTCTGTGCCAACCCCACCAACCATGGAGGTTTGGCAGACGCAGTCCAGCTCTAAAAGTGGATAATGGGTTTTGTGGTTCTAAAGAAATCTGGAGTCATCAAGGGTCAAGAATCTCTCTACCTCTCATTCAATGACAGGATGATTAGATATATTTTCCCCTGCTGCCTAGTTCACAAAAACCCAACATTTCTTTTCAGTCTCCATTTGTCATGATCTAACCTTTCGAACTATAATTTGGAGAAACAGACCGAAAATAACCTCTGTTAATAAAACCTAGTTATTTTGTTGTGTTTTCTTTTCTCCAGGGAACTGAACGTTTTCTTCTATGTTCCCAAATGAAATAGCCATCTTTGTGAATCTATTTTCAAATTCCCAGTTTTCAGTTTTTTAATCATTCTCAGGAATCACTCCATAATGTGAATTTATCTGTTTTCTTCATTTCCATTCAAAATTTGTTTTTTGGAACTCAGCAAGTTATAAAGAAATAGTTTTACTTTCAAATTGACACTATTTCCTACAACACCATCAGCAAAAAGGGAGAAGGTATCAGATTGGTAAGCAAACAATAATTGGGTGTGACGCTCAAAAAGATAGAAATGACTGTCCTATGACACGGACTGGGTGATCGGATGCTTTCTTTCTTAATTGACAGTTACAGATAGAGAGCATCAAGAGGGGGTGTGATAAATATCAGTGCTCACTTGCCCTCCCAAATATATTTGTTTGAGAAAATATAAATGACAAATTGACCTTCAGATTAATAGCTACTGTATTGGTAAAGTACAAATCACTTTTAACAACCACATTACTTTAGTAAAGAGAAGCTTGCTAACTGCTCTTTAATTAAGTACACTTAATGACCTTAAGGGGATTAGTAGTCTTGTCTGATAATCAATAAGCATGGCAAGATTGCTGCCTCATAAACGGGGTGGAAGAACCAAATTAATCTGTAAAGATTAGGTTCCCTCCCCCCCTTTTTCTTATAGTCTGATTCCATCCAACACTTAGAAACTCATAATCCCGGGCAAAACAAAATATATCATTCCAGTGAATTATTTGCTTTGAAGAAGTATATGTGCTTTAGCAAACATAGTTTACAAAGTAGTACCAAAAAGTCAAATGATGAATAACAGATCTTTTCCCTGCAAATCATTGCTTGGATAATGCTCAAATAAAATTCTCTGCTGCCCCACTTGATAAGTGATGGGTTAATGGATTATGACTAGCTGTGCCAACTGTGAGGCTCAGTTTCTTCATTTGTAAAATGAAGGAGGAAGTCTCTCAGGTCCTTTGTAGTTTCTACACTTTGTATTTCAAATAGATAATACTTACTGATTTTATTCTGTGAATTATCCAGTTTTTACTACATGTAGCAGGTCAATCCTGCATAATCAGACACTAAACTTCTAGGCTACCTCTCATCTTCATTTGCCCCTGCGCACTCAGCAAAAGGAAAGTAGAGTGGGCCCAGACAGAACACTGGAAATGCATTATCAAAACCCCAAGTAAATTAATGACGTGTGTAGTGTTTGATGCAATGTAGTGCTATGGAGACAGGAGGAAAGAGGGGATGAGGTGGAATTTGGGAATAATATCTCCGAAGCCTCAAAATCCTTTATTCAATACTTGACTCTTCTGCTTACAAGCTGCATGACCTTAGACAAATTACTTTTCCCTCCTCTACTTCAGTATCCTTGTACAGTGGGTATCGCCATGCAAATCCTCAGAATTATAGTGAGCAAATGTTCTCAGTGCATATCACAATGCTTCTCACAGCAGATGCTTGCGTAGTGGGTAACAATCGCCTTTCCCCATCTTATTCTCCGATGGTCCTGAGTGGCTGACAGATACGTATAGACATTCTGTGCTGTTATACGTACACAGTAGACCCTTGGGATCAGGGCACCAACTCTTCACACAAGCGAAAATCCACATGTAACTTCTGACTCCCCTTAAACTTAACTACTTAATAGCCTACAGTGACCAGAAGCCTTTCCAGTAATAGAAACCATATTTTAACACATCTTAATGTGTATTTTGTACGTTATGTGTATTATATACAGTATTCTGTATAATAAACTAGGTAAGAGAAAATGTTATTAAGAAAATCATAAGGGAGAGAAAATGCATTTACTATTCATGGTAAAAGTGAATCATCCCTTAATGTCTTTATCTTCACCTTCTTCCTGTTGAATAGACTGAGGAGAAGGAGGAAGAGGAGCAGTGGGTCTTGCTGTCTCAGAGGGGGGAGAGGCAGAAGACACCCCACATACACGTGGACCTACGCAGATCAAATTTGTGTTATTCAAAGGTCACCTTTAATATGTGGAGTTACATGCAACATACATGCAGTATAACCACACGTGACAATAAATTCAGTGCTTATAATATTTAAGTGCCCATCAAACCCTTTGAAAATAGGAATGTCTTTTCTTTTATGGTTTTTCCATTCTAAGTGTAGTACTTGACACATATATATATATTGGTCTAACTAAATAAGCATGTACATTTTTTTTTGAGACAGAATCTTACCCTGTCACCCCGGGTAAAATGCCCTGGCATTATAGCTCACAGCAACCTCAAACTTTTGGGCTCAAGTGATCCTCTTGCCTCAGCCTCTGAAGTAGCTTGGACTATAGGCAGTGCCACAATGCCCAATAATTTTTCTACTTTTAGTAGAGACAGAGTATCACTCTTTCTCAGACTGATCTCAAACTCCTGAGCTCAGGCAATCCACCTGCCTCTCGGCCTCCCAGAGTGCTGAGATTATAGGCATGAGCCACCCTCTGGGCCTCATGTACATTTTTTCACAGTCTGTTGGGTATTTTCAGGTTTAAACCTTCAATATCTAGGCCTTACTGTGCTGTATTGAGGCTGCCAGGGGAATCAAGCTGCTTGCTAAAACTATTATGTAGTAACCAATTTTTATTTAAATATGTCAGTGTTTTTATCAATTTTATGAACACTGGCTTACCTATATAATTATAATTAAGTTCTACAATGTCCCAATGATTGCGCAAAATATTTTAAGTATTAAATGATGTAAATCAGAAATGAAATTGTACAGCTATGTAAGATATGCATTCACAGTAGATTGGCTTTTCCTCTAGGACTTTTTGCAGTCACATTTAACTTATGTATTACTATAAATCTGTTATATTTAATAGTATATTGATTATCACCTGATGTAGTTTGGATGCTTATCCCCTCCAGATATCATGTTGAGATTTGATCTCCAAGGCCAGGCGCGGTGGCTCACACCTATAACCCTAAGCACTCTGGGAGGCCGAGGTAGGTGGATTGCTTGAGCTCAGGAGTTTGACACCAGCATGAGCAAGAGTGAGACCCCATCTCTGCTAAAAGTAGAAAAATTAGCCTGGCATGGTGGCATGTGCCTGTAATCCCTAGTACTTGGGAGGCTGAGACAAGAGGATCACTTGAGCCTAGGAATTTGAGGTTGCTGTGAGCTGTGATGATACCACAGCCCTCTACCCAGGGTGACAGAGTAAGACTCTATCTCAAAAAAAAAAAAAAAAGAAAGAAAGAAAGAAAAGAAAAAGATAAAAGAAAAAAGGAAACGGAAAAGAGAAAGAAAGAAATTGATCCCCAGTGCTGGAGATGGGTGCTGGAGGACATGCTTTGGCCATTAAGGTAGGTCACTCCTGAACGTCTTGGAACCCTCATTGCTGTAATGAGTGAGTTCTTCCTCTGTTAATTCACAGAGAGCTGTTTGTTTATAACATCACAGCATCCCCCCAACCCCTGCTCCTTTCCCCCTGCCAGGTGACACCTGTTACCCCTTCACATCCCAGGATGAGCGAAATCTCCCTGAGGCCCTGACCAGAACAGAAGCTCATGCCAGCACTCTGCTTCCTGTACAGCTTGCAGAACTATAAGCCAAAGACACCTCTTTTCCTTACAAATCACCAAGCCTCCGGTATTTCTTCATAGCAACCTAATGGACTAACATATTATCCTAGCAGTACTGGTAAGACATAGTGACTTGGAGGCTACAAAGCCTTCTGGCCAAAACGAGATAAACTCCTATTATTACGACTATTAAAATAACATAGTAAGAGCTACATTTGCAGAAGAATCTCACAAACAACTTCAAAACATTAAAAAAAAAATGAATCTCCAGCAACATCGCTGATATTACCAAAAAACCTTTATTAAGAATTGGCAGAAAGAAAAAAAAAGAATTGGCTACTTCACTTCTAAATGATTATTTATGCGAGTGACCCTTCTATGTGAGAAAATACAAAAAGTTCTTGAGAACAAAATATCTGAGCAAGAGAATCCTCCTTCTACAGGTTGTAAACAATATTGTAATTCTTCATATTCAAAGAAGAATAAATCTATCCCATTCTGAAATTCTTATGAAATGCCAAATCTCTAGCTTTGCCACTGTATTTTTAGATCCTATTGCAATCCTGTTTTCCCCCAATTGTTCAAAAGTAGATAAAAAGGTCAGCTTGTCTCCAGCAGTCACTTACAGCCTGTAAATGCCTAAATACTATTGTATTTATCTCCTATCAGCTTGTGTCCAGACGAATGTTTCTGAAACCTGTCCTTGGCTTCCACACAGATACCCAATTCTAGCTCACCACATGGGAAAGGTTTGGTACCTTTGCACACTGTCCCTCTGGGCACATTCTGCAGCACTTGTTTACCTCAGTGAACAGATAATGTAATAGGTACCCATTTCTGGTGCTTGTAGATGGACAGTGTTTTAGGATGTTGCTCTTGGGAATCTGATTTAATAATTTATCCTTAAAATGCTAAAATATGTACGTTTAGGGGGTCATGAAGACATCCTGTTCTCAGTAACATGAACCATAACTATCTTTCAGGTCATCCCTTCAATCAAGAGTGTTGATACAGTTTGCGGGATCCTCTGTTCAAATGTTTCCCCATGGTAATGCTGACCTGAATAGCAATAAATTGTAGTAGGTCATAAGGTTTTTCTTAATCTATTTCTTCCTGAATAGCCACCACCTTTAAAACAAACAACTACCAACCACTCATAAAAGTTTTCCTCGAAGTCCCTAACAGTGTGATAAAATGATAATAGAAAATTTCCCTGAGGCCCACTGTGTCTCTCTATCAAGCCCTATAAATTCAAATTGCCTGGGATGTGGTATTACTACTTCTCCAAACTTTCAAAGAGCAGCTAAAAGAAGAAAACTTACTGAGGCTAAGACCTCATTCTTGAGATAGCTGAAACAATATAACAAAGTCTTATACAATGGTGGGAGAGTATAATATTGCTGTTATTATTATTGTTCTTATGCTACTTGACATTTTCAGGCAATGAAAGAACAAACGGGAAGGATAGAAAATCCCTGAGTTAATTCAGCTGAATAGCCACGAACCTGCTAGGCACGCCTTATCCTTTGTCTTTTTTACACTCGGGCCTGCCTGAAGCCTAAGAAACCTCTCATCTTAGCAATGTCTCAGGCAGCACCCGTAGCTCAGTGGGTAGGGCACCAGCCACATACACTGAGGCTGACAGGTTCAAACCTGCCTGAGCCTGCTAAAACAACAATGACAACTGCAACAACAACAAAATTAGCAGGACGTTGCTTTGGGCACCTATAGTATCAGCTACTTGGGAGGCTGAGGCAAGAGAATCACTTAAGCCCAAGAGTTGCAGGTTGCTGTGAGCTGTGATGCAAAAAAATAATAATAAAATAAAATAAAATAAAATAAAATAAAATAAATCCTACTAATGTCTCCATTGTTCATCCCTAAAACGCAGGAGAGTGGGAAAGGCGTAGGTTTTGCTACCACCATCTCCCACTTCATCTCTGCAGGGCCTTGGGCAAATCCATCTCTCCAGGCCCCAATTGCTCTTCCACAAATATCCATGTCAAAAAGGTTTTAGGAAGGCTCAGAACTCAGCTACTTAAAGCACTAGCACAATGTCTTAGTATAGGGCAGTGGTTTTAAAATAGGTCCTTTATTTTTCAAAAACCAAAATAAAAAGGCAAATAATTAAGTGGTTCCCCTGCCCATTTGTCATTGATATATTAATTTATCACAAATAAAGTAACGTCCAACAAGACCCACAAGGAGAGCCAAGAAGGTTCGGAGAACAAGACTTGACCCTAAGCACCATTCTGAGTAGGGGCCTCCAGGGATCAAAGGAACAGGAGCAAAACATGAGGCAGAGGAAGGAGGATTCATGCAAACAGGCTTTCCAAGGCAACAAGCAGAGTTTATTTTATAGCTCTGCTCTAGACTAGCCTAAGTGTGGAATAGGGTTTTTAACAGAGAGCAATTAAGTGTTACTAACATTAAACTATAAGTTTTTACTTTGCAATGATCATGTTTCCATTTCTGTTTCTACCTTGAAGAAACATTTTCCTCTGCATGTTCTCAAATGGGCACAGTCCTTTTTTTTTCTCACAGTGGTGTTGGAAGCCTCAGTGATGGAAGGGTTTACTGGAGGCACCAGGAGAGTGGCTCAGGTCCCTAGGTTTCTGTTGGATATGTCGATAAACTGCTTTGTAATGAGGCTACAGATGCCGTCTGCCATCGCTTACAAACTGGGCACCAGGCTTGTGAAACTCTCTGCAAAGAGCATCCTTTTAAAGTCTTTATTGCCTACAAAATGCCAGAAGAGTTCCCAAGTAAGAGCAATCACTGTTAAGGAAAATAGGACATAAAATACTGTTCTTACTGGCAAAACCGCTATATTTCCTTTCTTCCCAGAGAAGCACATAAACCCTTTGTACACTCTGACATGAGGGAATGTAATACAACTTTTATTTCTGTAAACACTAAATATTTGTTCTTTGAAGGGAAAATCTGAAAAAAAAAAAAAAAAGAAAAGTTGTATCAGCTGTTGCATGATCAGAAAATCAAAGAAGGAATCTCACAAATTGATCCTGCCGTTCCTTGGTCTAAGACAGAAAGGTGTGGAAGTTAAAAGCAAGAACTTTCAGCAGGAAAGATGAAGACCCAATACCAGCTCTGCCACTTGGTTTATGTTACCTCCGGGAAATTACTGTATCTCTGCAAGCTTCAGTTTCCTCATTGTCAACATGGTGACAATAATAGCACCTACCTTGGGTATTAAATAAAAATGTGTAAAGTGTTAAATGTAGCACTTGAGCCATCAGAAGCACCAAAGAAATGGTAGCTATTGTGCCAAATATGTCCCTAAGGATTTTGTGTCATAATTTTGTCTTTTGAGACAGAGTTTCACTCTGACTCTCTAGCTCAGAGCAACCTCAAACTCCTAGTCTTAAGCCATCCTCTGGCTTTAGCCTCCTCAGTAGCTGGAACTACAGGCATCCACCACAATGCCCAGCTAGTTTTTCTATTTTTAGTAGAGACTGTATCTCATCCTTGCTCGGGCTGGTTTTGAACTACTGAGCTCAGGCTATCCACCAGTGTCGGCCTCCCAGAGTGCTAGGATTACAGGCCTGAACCACTGTGCCCAGCCTGTGTATCATAATTGAGTGTCCAAGGAGACTTCATGAAGATCTATGAAGAGAATACTTTCTATTATGTATTTTCTTTCTCTTTACTTAAATGCATTGCTTTTCCTGATTGTCTCCTTTGAATATGGTGAATGGATTCCACCATGTTTCTCATACATAGAAGCTTTACACATTTAGAATTACAGGACTTCACATGGGATCGTGTCTATAATTGAACGCAACTCCTTTGTTTTACACATCATGGAATTAAGTGTTGAAAAGGTGACATGACTTGTGTAAAATCACAGGTATAATCTCAACAAAAATCCAGATTTTCTGGGCCTGTTCCCAGGGCTCCTCCAGTATAACTCATTGGATTTAAAGGTGACTGACTCTCTTTCTCTCCAGCCATTGCCCAGGGACATGAATTGTTTCAATTATTTCTCATTTCTCACTATATCCTTTTTATGAGGCCTGCCTATCACTTTCCAGTTTCTCTGATTGTTTGAACAATTTGAAGACTACAAACTAGACATATGATCCTAGGCAGTGTCTAATTATACGTAAGAGTTATTAAAGGATTCTTCCCTGGTCCTGACTTTTAGGACTGTGTTCTCCCCTCAAAGGTTCTTCACTGAGACCTTTTCTGATCATCCCTAGTTAAGGTGATTGCTCCTTTGATCTCTCATAGCTCCAAACACAGGGGTGTGTCCGGTCGCCGTCCTGGACTCTACGTCCCTGGAGGGCCAGGCCCACAGAGCTGCCTGCTCACTCAGCACACAACAGGCCTCTGTGGAAGAGTCACCAGTCTCTTTATTAAATGATCTTACTTTATCTTATTTCTTGTCTGCAGAAGTGTAAACCCCAGAGCTAGATCAAAAGCACACTGGGGTTCGCCTCTGATTTCTGGGAAGTAAAGTAAAGGGAGAAGACAGAGTTTGGTTCTTCCTATTTATCCCCTACCTGGCTGTAAATTGATATAGCAGAAGGTCCTGTTGTTTTCTTATTTGTTACAGTCAACTTTTTCAGCACACAAGTCTTTATATCCCACAGACACAAATATTCAAGTATGTTATTTGGTTTAAAGGATACTCTATTCTTTGGATATTGAAATGGATATTCTATTTTTGGAGACGGGGTCTCACTCTGGCTCAGGCTGAACATTCTAATTTTATGAGTAAATAAAAAGATTTCCAACATCTATCAATATTATTATGTTCAGAAATCAAATACTAGTTTCAAACTCAGGCTAACAAGGAATAATATCAAATCTGGAAGGCTCTTGATTTGCTCTGGAAGGCAATCATTGAATGAACTCTTCATATGAAAGAAAAAGAATGATTTCTGCTTCATTTACTCTTCTCTCTTATTTTCACCTTGCTCATTCACTTATTCATTTGTTCTTGGAGGCAACTTGGGACAATGAATAAAACGCAAACTTTAGAGTCAGATAGACCCACGTAGGCATGCTGACTTCCCTACTTGCTTTCTGAATTCTCTTTCTCTCTTTTTCTGTTTCCTAACTTCAAACATGGAGATAACACAGATCCCTTAGTAGTCCTGAGAAGATTAATTCAAAAGCTAACACTTCCTTTTCCATTTTTAATAATTTTATTTTTTATAGGCTTCATCCTTCTTCCTACCTCTTTTTGAAGAAGACCAAAGAGATACAGATTTGGTGTAAGAACATTGGTATATCACTTATGCTGCTCTGAAAACAGAGATACTAAATTTTGAAGACTGTTTTCTACCTGACTTTATTAAAGCTAGTGGGAAATAAATAATTAAATCCCTCTCCAATCCCACTGGGTCAGTTTACAGGGTGTATGCAGAAGGCTAGATAGTAACAGAATTCATTTCAAGTGAAATACCTCTATATTTTAACCTGAGTTAAATGAATACAATCCATAAATTGAAGGGAGGGGTGTGACAAAAGGATGAAAACAAATTCCCCAACCATAAAAAGCATCTGGCACAAGGAAAACAGGAGCAAGTCCAGATGGTACCAAGCTCTGACACAGGCCAAAGAATGCTCTGCGGACAGAATGCCATATAGATTTTGTATGAGGAAGCACAAAATAAAAGCTTAAAAAAATTAAAAATAACAATGTTTGTGGCTGGATAGAAAGAAAGAACTGGAATTCAGTCAATATTCTAATAATCAGGACAGCTTGATAGGGTGTTTTATTTATCCTTTATGCCTATGCTTTCTCACAAAACACACTATAAGGTGGATGGCAGTTTTAGCCTGGGCAGTTACGTTGGGAGAGAGCCAGTGTTACTGAGAATAGAAAGAACCAATCAGAAAGGCAAACACCCATAGCTCAGTGAGTAGGGTGCCGGCCAAATAGGTCTGGCTGGGTCAAGCCCTGCTCGGGCCTGCTAAACAACAATGACAATTGCAACCAAAATAAAAAACAAAATAGCTGAGCATTATGGAAGGCACCTGTAGTCCCAATTACTTGGGAGGCTGAGCCAAGAGAATTGCTTAATCCCAAGAGTTTGAGGTTGCTGTGATCTGTGACACTATGACACTACCAAGGGTGACAGTGACACTCTGTCAAAAAAAAGAAAGAATAACTGAAAATGAAATGGTATCCCATATTCATGAATTATGAAAATTAATGTTATTAAAATGTTTGTACTACTAGAATAATCAATGAAATCCCTATCAAAATTCTAATGATATTTTCTACAGAAGTAGAAAAAATAATCCTAAAATTCATATAGAGCCAAGAAAAGAACTTGAATAGATCATCTTGAGCAAAAAGAACAAAGTCGGATTTCAAACTACCTGATTTCAAAATACAATACAAAGCTGTTAGTATCAACACAGTGGGGTACGGGCATGAAAGCATCACTGAAAGCCAAGTGGAGTGGCCCACGCCTGTAATGCTAGCACTCTGGAAGGCCAAGGCAGGAGGACTGCTTGAGGTCTTGGCCAGCCTGCGCAAGAACAAGACGCCATCTCAAGTAAAAATAGAAAAATTAGCTGGGAAATTATGGTGTGTGTCTTTAGTCCCAGCTACTTGGGAGACTGAGGCAGGACAATTGCTTGAACCCAGGTGTTTGGGGTTGCAGTGAGCTATGATATCACTGCACCATTCTACTCAGGGTGACAGAGTGAAACTTTGTCTCAAAAAACAAAACAAAACAAACAACAAAAAACACTGTATGTAAAGCATATGCAAATCACTGTACTTGTGTGTGTATCAATAGAAAAGAATAGACAACCCAGAAACATACACCATGTATTTGAGATCAATGGATTTTTTTTTTTTAATTACCAAGAACAGACAATGGGGCAAAGAGAGTCTCAATAAATAGTATTGAGTCAACTGGATATCCATATGCAGAAGAATAAAATTAAACCTTTACCTTATATCATATACAAAAGTAAACTCAGAATGAATTAAAGACTTAAAATAAGACCTGAAACTAGAAAACTATTAGAAAACAGCACAGGGAAAAAACTCAGTGATGTTGGTCTGGGCAATAAGTTTTGGATATAGACCCAAAAGTACAGGTAACAAAAGTGAACATTTTAAAAATGGGATTACATCAAATTGAAAAGCAGAAGAAACAATCCAACAGGGTGAAGAGAAAACATACAAACCATACATCTGGTAAGGGGTTAATATCCAATATGTATAAGGAAACAATTTAATAGTAAGAAACAACTCAATAGTAAGAAAATAAATAATTCTATTAAAAAACGGGCAAAGTATCTGAATAGACATTTTTCACAAGAAGATGATCAAATGACCAACAGGTAGAAGAAAACAATCACTATTCAGCAGAGAAATGAAAATTAAGATGACAATGAGCTATCACTCCACACCTGCTAGGATGACTATAATCAGAAAGACAGAAGATAAGAGGCTGTGGAGAAGCAGGAACTCTTACTGCTGATAAGAATGTGATTAGTACAGCCGTTATAATACCACATGATCCAGCAATACCACTACCAGGTTTATATACAAAGAAAACGAAGTCAGCATGTTGAGGAGACATATGCTTTCTATGCTTCCCCATGTTCACTGCAACGTTGTCCACAATGGCCAAGATATGGAACTAACCTAAGTGCTCAATGACAGATAAATGGATAAAGAAGATGTAGCACATACACATAAAAGAATACTACTCAGCCTTTTAAAAGAAACAAATCCCATCATTTAGGACAACATGAATAAAGCCATAGGCCATTACGTTAAGTAAAATAAACCAGACAGAGAAATACAAATAGTCTCACTTATAATTGGAATCTAAAAAGTTGAACTCAGAAGTAGAGAGTAGACAGTAATTACCAGGAGTGAGGGGCTGGTGCTGTGGGAGATGTTGGTCAAAGGTTACAAAATTTCGGTTAAATAGAAGGAATAAGTTCAAGAGATCTATTGTGCAACATGCTGACTATAGTTAATAAAAATGTATTGTATTCTTGAAAATTGTTAAGAGAGTACATTTTTAGTGCATGTCTTCTCTGCTAAGGCAAGCTGCAACTCCAAGGAAACAAATTTTAGGTACAGAACCCACCCCAAGGAGGACATGTGTCTTTCCCCTCCCTTAGGAGAGTTGCTTGCTTGCTTGCTGTGGGATCTCTACTAGTGAGTGGTGAACTGAGGTCCTCTTCTCTCACCCCACGGGAGCGAGTTGTTGGAAGCTGGGACTCCTTCTCCAGAGTCCCTAATGTGAGCCTGGACATTCTCTTGTCTGGCATGAAGGTTGAACAAATATTTTCCCTGCCACTTTGAACTCCCAGTCCACCCTTCTTCCTGGCCTGGCGGTCTAGAAGCCCAACCTCTGTAGAGACCAAAACATTCACAGTTCTTTGTTAAGACTGAGAATTGCATGGTCTGAGATAGTGCAGCTACACTGTAACTGTGAACCTGGTAACAGTGCAGAAAGGCATGGGGGGGCGAGGTTTGCTTGGCTCTGAGAAAGTGCAACGCAGCAGCTGGCAGAGGCTTGGGTCTCCTCACAATGGGTGGAGAGTTGGGAACCACTGAGGCATGGGTACCTGAGTGGAGACACCTCCCACCTAGCAGCAGCATTAATAGAGCGATCCTGCTGGAGCCAAATTTCAGAGATACCTCCCCAATTCTGTGGACTGCCAGAGGGAGCTAGACCTTGCATTGTAGGGATACCAGAGAAGCAGAGTGGCAGAGGCAGAGGCATGGTCTCTGAGAGTGATAAACATTCACTGCTTTGTTAACCTCTGGTTTGGAATAAGCTCAGGTGGAACACTTCCCAGTTTCCAATCAGACTTCAGCTCCTCCAGCTGGCTGGTGGCAGAGTGTGGTCATCTAGCCGATGAGGCATTGACTTCCCTCTGACTCTGGCAGGTGCAAATCCCTGGTGCATTTGTTCATTGGAGGGAACTGGGCCACAGCCCAATGGGGCTAACAGTGCCTGGGCATGATGGAGGTACAAGGTGGGGAAGGAGGCACCAGCCCTCCTGGACTATTTTGCTGGGTGGGCCTTTCTGACTCCACAGATCACTGGAGTGAGTTATACTTGAGCTGGCAGTGGACCCCTGCTACGTAGATGTTGAAGACCTTTTGAACTCTCCCACCTGATCTGCGTTTGTGTTGACTGGGACAATTGGTTTGGAACTCTTGACCTGGGCCGATCACCCAGGGACCCACCAAGGTTTTACCCTGGTTGTGTTGTTGTGGGAGTGTGGGATTCTCCTCTTCCAGTTGTCACCTGTGGAGGTGGGCAGGGTGTCTTAGTTGCTTATATATCTCCACAGCTAAGATTTCAGCCCAAAGCCACTGATTCACTAGGATTGGACAGACTAGCTGAGTACAGACCAGAGCCATCTACTGTCATCACACCAAGCAGGTCCCCAGAGTTTCAGGCTGTAGTTCTGAATGGGATCTTTGTAAAGCTCTAAGCGAAAAGCCACAATCACCAGTCCAAGTTCTTTGGTAAAGAGCTGGTAATTACAACTCAAGGAGCCTTCAATTCAATTTCAACTTGCTAGCTTCTCCAGCCAAACAGTGAAAAATAATCACGGGATGGAATAATCAGAAAAACTCAGGCAACATGAATAATCAGAGTGAATCAACTCCCTCAAGAAATGACAAAGGAGACACAACAGAAAATCCCATTCATAAAAAAAATGGCTGAGACGTCAGAAATCAAATTCAGAATTTGGATTGCAAATAAGATTAACAGAATGGAGGTGAAGTTGGAATTAGAAATTCAAGGAGCAATTCAAAAGTTGTCTCAAGAATTCAATGAATTCAAAGATAAAATCACCGAAGACTTTGACACATTGAGACAAGAACTTGCAGCCTTCAAAGATCTGAGTATCCCTCAGGAAAAGATAGGAGCAGGCAGACGAAAGGATCTCTAACATTGAAGACAAAGCTTTTGAACACTCCCAAATGTTCAAAGAGTAAGAGAAGTGGAGAGCAAAAACGGATTATTCCCTGAGAGAATTGTGGGACCATTCCAAAAGAGAACACGTTCGCCCCATAGGAATCCCTGAAGGAGAAGAGGATGGTCCAAATGCACAGATACTCTAGTCCAAGAGATAACTGAGGAGAATTCCCCAAGATGGCAAGAGACACTGAAATTCAGATAGCAGACAGTTTCAGAACCCCAGCATGACTCAACCCAAATAAAGCATCTTCTAGACACATTGTAATTAACTTCACCAAAGTTAATATGAAGGAGAAAATCCTGCAAGCAGCCAGACATAAGAAAATCATAACCTACAAGGGGAAGAATATTAGAATGACTGCAGATCTTTCTGCTGAAACTTTTCAAGCAATAAGAGGATGGTCATCGACCTTCAATCTCCTAAAACAAAACAACTTTCAGCCCAGGATTCTGTATCCAGATAAATTGAGTTTCATTTATGATGGAAAAGTTAAATACTTTAATAACATACTCACAATGAAGAAATTTGCCATAACAAAACCAGCTCTTCAGGATATTCTTAGACTCATCCTCCATAATGACCAGCACAATGCTCTACCACCAAAGTAAATTCACTCTGAAATTCTTGACAATAACCCAATTTCCACAGTGGTGAAAAGATTTATAATATCCACTGGACTTTCGAAAAACTTGACACCCAAAATATTACAAGGCTTATCAGTAGTCTCAATTAATGGCTTAAATTGTCCTCTTAAGAGGCACAGGTTGGCTGACTGGATACAAAACCTCAAGCCAGATTCTGCTACATACAAGAATCTTATCTTACCTTAAAGAGTAAATATAGACTCAGGGTGAAGGGATGGATATCTATAATCCAGGCAAATGGAAGTCAGAAATAAAACAGGGGTGGAAATTTTATTTGCAGATACATCAGGATTTAAACCAATGAAAATAAGGAAATACAAGGATAGACACTTAATATTTGTTAAGGGAAATACTCAAAATGATGAGATGTCAATTATTAACATTTATTTGCCCAAACAGACTGCTTCTCAATTTATAAGGAAGACCCTAACAGACATGAGCAATTTAATATCTTCCACCATCATAATAGTTGGAGATTTTAACACCCCTTTGGCAGTGTGGGATAGATCCTCCAATAAGAAACTAAGCAAAGAAACTTTGGACTTACACTTTACCATACAACAATTGACTTTAACAGACATCTGCAGAACATTTCATCCCAACAAAACTGAATATACATTGTTCTCATCAGCCCATGGAACATCCTCTAAAATTGATCACATCTTAGGTCGCAAGTCTAACTTCAGCAAATTTAAAAGTATAGAAATTATTCCTTGTATTTTCTCGGATCATCACACAATAAAAGTTGAACTTACCAATAACAGGTATCTGCATACTCATACAAAGGCATGGAAACTAAATAATCTTATGCTGAATTATAGCTGGGTCATAGATGAGATTAAGAGGGAAATTGCCAAATTTTCGGAACAAAACAATAATGAAGACATGAATTACCAGAACAAAGGCAGTCCTAAGAGGAAAATTTATAGCATTGCAAGCCTTCCTCAAAAGAATGGAAAGAGAGGAAGTCAACAACTTAATTGGACATTGCAAGCAACTGGAGAAAAAAGAAGTCTTCAGTAGAGCTTCATAAGTTTCAGCTGAGAGATGCCATGCTGACATTCTGCAGGCAGGAGAGGAGACAGAGTCAGAGTAAGCGGGTCCATGATAGAATGCGCATGCTCCCGACTGCCTTCTCCTCCAGCCTGATAAGGTTGATCTTGTGCCTCTCAACACCACACGTGTAGTGCCTGCCAATTCACTAATGCTATCATCTCATGACCTCTCTCATGCTGGTTAGGACAGCTAAATCCCTCCCAATGCCCTTTTCACCAAGGTGTTCCATTATTGAGCTACAGGTGTTTCTTATAACTCTCACTCCTTCTAGCCACAGGCTATACAGGCTGCTACATACAGGAAACAGGCTTGAGCCAGCCAGACCTACAGGTTAAAACAGGGCCCTTTAGTCAATTCCTGTCCAGCCCCTCCAATCAACTCCATGAAACAAGTGTTTACTTTTACTGAGATTTTATGGTTATAATGCAACAAAAACTGACAGAAGAATCAGAAATGGAGTTGCTGCCCTAACCTCCCCTCCCCTTTAATATGTGAAAGAGACTATGAGACAAGCAGAGAAACTTTCATGGAAAGCTGGAAAAAAATTTTATTGAAAACTGGAAAAACGGTAATTCATATTACGTACTGGCAACCCATTTGTAACAATTTTGCCTTCAGCAACTTGGAAGAAAAAAATGAATCTAATATATTTGTGGACTTGAGAAAGATGGTTTATAGTAAAAATGCTATTAATAAAAGCATGAGTTGATTGTTTTAACTGTCTACAATGAGACAGGAAATAGACTTATAACAAGAAGAGACTGATGTACTCAGAAAAGAACTGGTCAGTTTGAATCTGAATTTAGACAGAATATAGATCATTCACATAGAAAATACAGGACTAAAAATAAATGATTAAAACTAAAAAGGAAGTTCAGCAAGGGTCCCAGATACAAGATCAATATACTACAAAATGAAATAACATCCTCTGTTTAAAAATAAAACAAAACAATAAAAAACAATTCACTAACATAATAAAAGATAAGTTATAATTTGCAATAGCTACACATCTATAAAGTATTCAGGAATTAACTCAAAGAAAGCTCACGACTTCATGAAAATAATCTTTAAATACCTCTATTAAAGAAATAAAAGAATATAACAATAAATGGAGATATGTAATACATTCATGGAATTTGATTTGAAAAATGTTAATTTTCTCCAAATTAATTTGTGCATAAAAATTCCAATAAAATGAAAAATGTTAATTTTCTCCAAATTAATTGTGCATAAAAATTCCAATGAAATGACTATTTTGAGGACTCAAAATAAGATTTATGAGAAAGAATAAAATTTCTCAAGTTACTAAGAATTTAAAAAGTGAAACAAAGTTTGGGCATGAGTGGAGGATACACTCTATCAGATACTTAGACAAACTACAAAACTATAGTAATAAAATATTGTTGTTACAGAAATAACATTTAAATTAACAGCAGAAGAAAAACCCAAGAAATAGATTCCTTTAGTCTGGTTTGATATAGATAATGACATTATAACTTGGTGGGGGAATAAATAGGCTAGGAAATAAAATGAATCTTGTACACATTAACAATATTGGAACAGAATTAAAGAGGACTAAATGTGAAATTTAAGTTATAAAAAAAATTGCAAAAAAATTGGCCCTATGTAAATTAATGAATTTGACTTTATCAACGTGAATATTTTCTAATCAACAAAGACAAAAGTCAAAGTTACTAGATGTATGACAGACTAGGAGAAGACGTTTGCAAAAACTGAAACTGACTGAGATCAATGTCTTGAAGAACTCCTGTACACGAACAAGAAAATGATAGGAAAACCAGTAGAAAGAAGAGCAAAGGTTATAAGCAGATGATTCACAGAAAGGAGAAACTAAGCAGGTACAAGAACAGGAAAAGATGCTCAGAGAAGTTAAATTTAAATAATATTATGCTGTGTTAAAAACAGTCAATTAAGAAAAAGCAAGAGAAAATAAAATTGAAACCCAAATATATGGCTAGTGGGAGTCCAAACTAATCTAATTCTGTATAATAATTTCTATAGTGAAAACAAATGGTCAAAGACTTAGCAACCCTATACCTGAACATACATTTTAGAAAAATAATTATATTAGTCCACAGGGAAAACATCCAAAGATGTTCATTGTAGCGTCATTTATTGTAGTAAGGAGTTGAAAACAACCTCACCATTCATCATGAGGGGATTAGATAAAATGTCATATATGCCTTCAATGGTTTATTATGTGGCAGATTTCCTCCTAAAACATAAATAAGTATTAAAATATAGTGTAGAGTAAAAGCTAAAAAATAAGATAGTCAATATAGCACCATTTCTGTATTTTAAAAGTCTTACATACTCAAGTCAAAATTAAATACTTTTCAAGATCCCCAAGACTTGTGGTAGATAAAGGAATGAAAGTGAAATGAAGGGTCAGATACTTCACCTTCGTCCAAGCATTGCAATTAATTCATCCCAATTTCCACAGATCCAAAATATGAGGGGAAAAAAAGTACTAGCTATGATTTAATTTGAAGAAACTGCTAAATACAGAGTTAATGTTTTAAGGTAGTAGTCTCAGCAGATAGACAGCAAATTTAGTTGAATCTTGTACTAAGTCTTATGTGTATGTCCTTCGGCAAGTTATTTAACTTCTCTGAGGCTCCTTTTCTCCATCCATAGCACGGAGATATAAATAGTACTCACCCCATAAAGCTCTTGAGAATACTGAAATTTATAATGTATAGTGCCCAGCATACAGTTAGGTCCATGACTGGTCTCTAGCCAAAGTTGCAGTTAGGAAGCCAAATTTCCTCGAAGTCCATAGTACTTTACTGTAGTCCACTGGAGAGAAGCCCCCCAAAGCAGCCTATTATTACCTGTCTGGACCACAAATCTCTACATTCTCCCCTGGCACCATGGTTTGTTCTCCCAGTTTTAATCAGATAATCCTGGGATCTCTCTAGCCTCTCTTGGGAAAGAAAAAAAAAAAAAAAAGATAAAGGAAATTGAATTGCTAACATTTTGAACTTGTTTATTAGATACAAGTATTTTCTTTGAATTATCTAATTTAATCCTAATAAAAATCTTTTGATAGTATATTTACCCCCATTTAAGCAGAATAGCTGTTAGTAGTAACATCACACAGCTGGTTAGTGGCAAAGTTGGGTTTTGAACCCACGTATAAAAGCCTCTGAGTTTGCGTGTATAATATTGTGTACTGTTGATCACTTTCCTCGGTCTATCTTAGCATCACTGAATCTTACTAAACCAAAACAAGTAAGTCATGTGCCATAGAATTCCCTGTGTGTAAAAACATTCTTATACTAATTATCTAGTCACTTAATACTCAGCTTAGACATTACTCTCAACTATGTATTTATTTCTGTGAAGGAAGAGTTTTTTCTTCTATACATACATTTAAAAATATAGGCAGGAGATCTATTATCTTTCGATGTATAAACACAAAGTTGATACCTCAGGAATGGTCAATTCACTTTGTTCACAAAGGGAAGACCCAGACAAAATAAAAGCCTAGTGAAGATAATCTCAGGGAAATGATTACAAAAATATTTGCAGAATAGTTTTATAAACAATCTTTAGTATTAATGTTTTTCATTGATTATGATATAAAATCACATATTTTAAGGGAAAAAGCCAACACTTGCATAGCTATAGACCTCATTATGGAAATTGCTCGAATGACTGTAATTTTCTGTTTTCTTTTTCCCTCGTGACAGACAGTTCCTCACTTCCCAACCCACCTGTGAAATTTCAGCATGGCAGATTGAATTGGAGTATGAATACTGTGATACTGTGATTTAATGCTCCTGTTAGTCTGAAATGTTGTCCCATTAGGCAATTTTAGTAACCCCCTTCCCAATTGTTTGCGTTACCTAAAATCAGCTTTCTAGAGTTCAGCCCATTATGAAACACATGGGTCACTCTTACTTTCACAAAGTAACAGGCTCCTCCTCACCTCCCCCCAAAAGAAAATGCTGTTCTAATTCAACTACATGCAACAAAATTTGTATTGAAAAGCTCCACTGTTTCAGGCTCTTTTGTCATAGTTGTAATACGAGGCCTCTCAAAAAATCATCCAAATAATTTCAGGACATTCCTGACTTTTTAAAGGTATATTACACTCAAAAAGCATTTTCCCTCGTGCTTTGGGTTCCTGTGCCACGCCGGCTATGGTGTTATTTTTTAAAACATTTATACGTGTATACAAAGTTGGTCTATGATCTCAAAAAACACTTCTTACTTGAAGCAGAGTTCCTCATGCCCAAAATTCTGTGTCAAGTTATAGCAATGTATTAGTATATTGGTACATTTTTTAAGGTTGTACAATTGATTGAATCATTAATTATTAATCTGGCTGGCATCTTTCATTAAAAAAAGGAGTTCTTCTTCCTTTTAGGTATTGAACTCAGTATTTAAATCTTGTGTGGCTGAAATCCTAATATCCCCACAGCTATGGTGTCAATATTGCAATTTTTCTGTTAATAAAAAATTTGAAGTAGCCAGGAATCCTAAATTTTGAGACTAGTTGTTTATCTGAAATATACTCCTGAGAAATAGTAATGTAGTTCTGCTTTGAATTTAATTTAAACAAACAGGCAAAACAAATCTCTATGGAGGGTAGTTGACAATAATAAAATATTTCTCCCAGCGGGTGAGCTGGTAGCAATTGTATTGATGCAATCCAACCTCACGTTTCAGGAGGTCATTACCATCATAACAAGCCCTTGGACCAACTTGCCTGGACATGCAACATTGAGCCCCTGATGGTCACATTATTTCAGACCTTTAACTTCACAGAGAACAAGACAAATATTCCTGGGGAAGGGTTATATTTTGAAATTCCTTTCTTTTCTATTTTGTTTCATAATAAGACACAGTACACAATTAATCCACTGCTACTTGTTTCATTTTGTTTTTTCCAAGCTAGACTTAGGGATTCAAAAGGGCCAGACACACTGGCTTAAATGCTTTCTTTTCTATTGGACTATGGAACTATCCATTCAGTGCAAACCACTGTGAATGAGACAAACCCCTCAGCATGTCACTTCTTTCCGGGTTAATTGCAAATTAAGTCTTTGATAAGCAAAGGTCTTTGCAGAGACACCCACAAATGAAACCTTCCATCTCAGTTCTAGCTCCTTTCTGCTGCTCACCTCAACTAACAACTTGGGAAATACAGACAATAGAACTCATTCCAAGAAATCAGAAATCTTAAATTTTGTTGCCTTTTTAGTTTTTACCTGGAAAATACAGATATTTTCAACTGAAGTAATTTTAAGTCACATTAATGAGCCAAATGAGCATACTTTAAAAAAAGGTTGGTGGGATTTGTGAGATATTTTGCACAGAAGTTTTTGAACAGCCATGTATGTCTTTACAAGGGGACATAATCAGAAGATGTGGCTTGGGACTCATAAAAAAAGACGTATTCTCCACGTGTTTTGGAGAGGTCAAAACAATCAAAGTGTATTTCATAGTCTTTGTCAGGGGAAAAAAGAAAAAAAGGTTAAGTCCTTTTGTTATCAGAAAAAAAGGTTCTAAAATTCAAACAAAAATTCAGAGCTAATGTATAACAACAGTTTCTTATTTTTAAGTACATTCCTGACTAGTTTAAGAAAAGCATAAAAAATTTAAAGCCACGGTTTCCCTATCTTATCTTCACGTTTGAAACACCTAGAGATCTATTTTAAGCATTCCAAAGCCCAGGCCATATTTAAGACCAATGAAACCACAATCTTTGGGCTAAGACATGAGCATTGGAAGTTTTTGACACTCCCCAGGTGACTCCAATGTGAAGACACGTTTGGGAACCACTGGCTTAAACATAAATCACTTTTAAAAATAAGAGTGATCCCTTAAAATAAACACGTAACCCATTTATCAAAGCCACTTGTGCATGTATCAAGGAACACAGAATGCTGAAATGCCAGCATTCTTTATTTTCTTTTACACATGAGGCATCCTGTGATAATAGGTCAGTACCAGAAAAGATGCCCTGTAATAATTTATGTGATAAAAAGTAGCAAGAGAATTCTGGTATAAGTTCTTAAAAGTATGTGTATGTGTCTCGCACACGTTTCATAGCGAGCGCCTCCCTGGAACGTTGCAGACGGGATTTTCCTTTTAGGTTTGCATCTCGCATTGCTTTGGTCTCACCTAAGCCCTTTGAAAATATCAAAAGTAAAACATGTCAGATACTATGTAGAGCTGTTGTCACCGAAAGGACATTTAAATAGCAGAAGACAATACTGAGCTACGTGGCTAGCTAGTACCTCTTTGTGATTTAGACAGTCTCATGTCCCTAAAACTGATGCAGCGCAGTGGCCTTTGTGCCATCAGCTGGCTTCTCCAGAGCACTGGCCACCTCTGAAAGGTGAGAAACACCTCAAGATAGGCAGAGAAGCCAAAAAAGCACATATTAGCACTTCGGTGATGGCTCCAGGAGGGTCCACTGGAAGCTACACGCTGACCCTAAGCAGCAGGGGCTATGACCTCTCTGAGTGTAAAAGGCACCAGGAGGCCGTTTTGCTGTCAGCAGTGCTGTTTAGCCCCCTCTGGAACTGGGAGACAGCATCCCCTCCTAACTCACACTGATCTCCAAGCTCCACTGTTGACTTCTCCTTCAGGAAATCCGGGCAGAACCCCACCGCTGTTCCACAGCCTGCAGCTTGCTGATGAGCTCCGTGCAAGCACAGGATTTAATTGTTGATAGAGGGAAATAATAGGTATCTCTAGCAGGTTTTAATATGATCTTAAAATAGGGGGAAAGTTTTCTGTTATGACATTGACATAGAGGCGATGATTTTGAGTAATGCAGGATGATGTGGAGATGCTTTAAGATTAAATAAGAGCTATATAAAGGCTTGTCAGAATGAATTCTAATGTGCCAGGAGACACTTTGCATACTCTTAAATATGCAAAATGTCTCTTGGCACCCTAGAATTCGTTCTGACAAGCCTTTATATAGCTCTTATTTATACTCCTACTTTATTTTTAGGGAATAGGTACTCAGAGATACTCTTTGAATGGAAGCAACAAAGGGCACTGTTGATTGATTTGATTCTATTGTGGGGGGGACAAAAAAAGAAACACAATACAAAAGAGCGGTCAAAAGTGGAAGCTTGTTTAATATTGCTCTACCGTCATCCTGAAAGGCATAATAATTTGAGTTACACATCTGAACTGATTGGAGTTACAGAATCATATCTCCTTTTTGCATTTAACAATATATACAATATAAAATAAATACATTTACACAAATGGACATTTGCTGGAGCACACAGTATGGTACACATCACAAAAATATACAATTGATTGCTTTACAGATGTGAAGCCCATCTACAGCTATAGACATGGTTTCATTATTATTATTATTATTATCATTATTATTTTTACTACTGGCTATAATGCAACTCCTGGATTATTATAAGCAGTTTAATTTTTTTTTTGTCCTTTTACGATCTTTGCACATAAGACTGCCATAAAATGTTTTCCTAGGCAGGTAAACAGAGACGCTTAAATAATTAAAATACAATCACCAACACCCATTTTCTCTTCTATAAGAAAAATAGCAGTTTTAAATTTTTTATATCTTTTATGTTATCATTTAAATGCAAAATAGTGGAATAAATACAACAATCTGATCTGATTGAAACACAAGTGTAACTACAAGGAGTCACACAATCATATTGCTTTAAATAAGAACAAACCTAAAAGAAGCAAAATAAAAATTAAAAATCATATGGCTAAACCATACCCCTTTATAACTCTCCGAAACTTCACATTAAGTAAATGGTCTTGCTTGAAACTTGAAAAAACTTCTTTCGAGTTGAGGTTTAAGATGAGCATTTACCCTAAAGCCCGTGCAGTTCATTAGATCTACGTTTTAGCTTTATTTCCTATTTGTGAGATGCTTATTCATTTGTAATGCTGACAGCATTCAAACTGAAAACTATAAACGGTATCTCCTTCTTGCAATATATCTCCCTCTCATGTTTTCAGTTGGTTGGCTCTTACTTAAGAAGTCCAAGTACTTTAATGTGATACAGTGAAAACAATGTCTTCATTTGTATATATTTCATCATTTCTATGTAGTGTAGTTGAATAGTAGCAACTTAAACCCTGCACAAACGTTCTGGAAAATAATCTTTTTAAACACTTACATATATAAATAATCTTATAGAATCAGCACCTTTTTTTCCCAGGAGTTGTATTTTCTGTTGTTATTTTTAAAGGGATGTGCCAATTTCTGAACTCCTATCACAGCTATAAATTTCAAGTTATTGACCATCTGAATGAATTGCTAATGATGATTTATCTAGAATCACACTACAGTCACTTCTCTACTGAGAAACCACAATCTACAATATAATCCCATATAGCTAATGATAGATACACTAGTCCTAGCACTGGGCTGAGCAAACATCAGCCCAAGGTATTTTGTTTACAGCACACAAAGAAGCAATAGTTTTGGAAACGAGTCCGCACCAAAAAGTTTTGCAACAACACAGAAAGCCAGTTAATAACAACATCTGAGAGATGATTGAGTGAAAGCCATATATACAGCATTTAAAAATTAGACTTATCTATATTCTTGAAATATTCAAAGTTTTATTTCTAAGCTATACATTGGTATTCTATAACAAACCATTAGAGAAATTATTCCTCGTTTTGAAAATATTATTATGACTTTGATGTGTATCTGTTTATAGTGGATACTTGTTTGGAGTTTCAATCTCTTAATTATTATTAGGAAGAACCTTATTACTGGTAAGGAATAGAATATACTACTGTAGTCTCCTGAGGAATTGTACATCCAATATCGTCTCTAATTCTACCCTGTGTCTAAAAGCACACACCACAAGAATCCAAACACCACAAGAACAAGACGACAGTCTCTGAATGCAACATAAAATTCAGAAAAGCACAGCAAACATGAAACATTGAAAAGCTGAACTACATTTCTTGTTTGTTAGGATTACAATTTTAATTACATCTGTGTACATAGAATAAGACTGTTCACATAGTACAGGGAGCAGCTACTGGTCCATTGGTATAGCATCGGATGGAGGTTACTGTTTATTGGTTATTCAGCATCTGTAGATTTCAGGGGCATCTAATTGATTTCTTCATTAGATTACACCTCTTAACAGTCTGGAACCTGACTGACTTTCATGCTGTGACAATACTGGTTGAAAAGCACATATATTGGCTTAGCTCTTGGTAAAAACTGCAGATTAATTTAAACAAACATTCCTAAGTGAATATACTCATACGGATCAGGTTTTAGAATCTGGTCAGGCATCTGTTGTCTTTGATGTTTTTTTTTTTTTTTTTTTTTTCTTTTTTTTAATTCTGGCATTTGCCTTATTGCCTCTTAAATGAACACTGGCTCACAGCCCCTTCTGAGACAAGGTCTGTAACTTTGCAAACAGGCAGTATCTCATTCCTAACTATCATGGCAGCTAGAAATCTTATGGCAACTGCGCCCCAGGTAGAGAGGTGCACTCCTGACAATGGCATGAATCTGTATTCCACGTGCAGTGTTCATATGTGTGACTGCTCAAAGTCACTATGGTGTAATCTAATCCTTTGTGTCAGTGAACATGTAGGTAAACTGGAGCTCATGTTAAGAAATTGATGTTTGGGACCAGACTGGCACACAACATAAATTGCATCCGTGATAATATGCACCTTCCCTTCAACTATTGCTTAAGTTAAATTCCCATATTAATAAATGGCTGAAAAGTGGTAAAGCTGGTACAAAAAAATCTCCATTTGTAAGAAGAAACAAAACATTTTTAAAAATTCTTCCTTCAGGATTCATTTGTCCTTCATTATTGTCCATAATTGTTCAAAGCCAGCACAAAATTGCAGTATTCTTATTTCTCTTTAGTATTGCATGAATGAATAAAGCTTAAACTATTCCCTGAAAAAGTTACATAGTAGCTAAACTAACAAATACCTGGAAGACTTGAAAAAACAATTAAGGAATCAAATGGCTGTAACTGATCTAGATGGAAAAGCAATGATAAGAAGCAGCCGATGGCACGTCCTTAAGTTGTCTAATTAGAGGCTGCTCCCGTGAAATCTAATACTGCGCTCAGTCAATTCGTTTATGTTGCACTGTACTTTTAGGTACGTTGGTTCTCTCTCTTTGATTCCTTAGTCACTGGGGACGTTATGGTTCACAATAAGTTCACTGGTATCCATATCATGGATCTCCATCCTTTGGCAGGGCTGGCTTCTCTCTCTCTTCGGTTAGAGACCTCTTTTAAAAGTTCAGCAGCAGAAGGACAGAAAGGACGGGAAGGAAAGGAAGGAAGCAAAGAGGGAAGGAGGAAAAGAAATTTTACAACGAAAGCTATTTAAAATTTAGAAGAAGGGAGGGGATTGGAAAAGCACAAGGAGCAGACTAGGAGAAGAAAAGAAAAAGAAGGCAGAAAAGCAGGCAGGCTTTAAAATGAATGAGAGAGGGATCCAGTAATGAAAGAAACCAAGGAACGAATGAGGACGCGGAGGAAGGGAATAAGAAGAAGGTGGGGGGTGGAGAAAAGAAGATGAGCGAGAAAACAGAAAGAAACTTTATCGGGAAGATATGGAGGAATCTGAAAGCTGCTTTGCAGTCTTGCTGCTAAATTATCAGTGCAGTCTTTGTTGATTTTTGATGTTGTTAACTAAACTCTAAATTTCTTCGATATCACTCTTGGGTTTATTTTCCCTTTTTCAACGTGCAGAATGGGAAGGCCCAGGAAGCTTTTAGTCAGACCTTGGCCTCCAGCATTTCCAAAAAAAGTTTGTGCATGGGGACTTTGCCTTCCAGTTTAATGTTGTAGAAGTGCTGCACGGCCTTGGTGGAGGTCTGCCTCAGCAGCGGCAGCGTCATCAGCATCTTGCCGGCCCGGCGAGGGTCTTCCATGTGCTGGCCCGCCTCGTAATCCTGCAGGGCCTCGTGTAAGACATCCTGAAGCTTCTGGACGGCTTCGACATCTTCTATGTGCATGGAGTCTGTAGGATGAAGCAAAAAACATGAACAATCATGTTAGTAATAACAAACCTATTACCCGCGGACTTCTCTAAGCTTGAAGCTGTGATGTGCTCTCGCTCTCATACTTCTAAAATCTCTACTTTCCCCTCTAATTTCCCCAAAAGTAGATCGTTTCTAACACTTATTTGTTTTAATCTTTCTGGTTTTTATTCTAATATTAATTTAAAACATGGAAATTATTACCAAAAATCTATTATTTAAATTTGTGGGGGGGTTTCTAGCTAAAGTTGAGGAAGAGAAGGTTTTCCTTTAGCAGACTACAATCTTGACTATTTTATTAATTGCCTCATTCATATATTTATTCATTTGACAACTACATAAGACGGTATGAAAAAGGTTGTTCTAAGTGCCGTGTGAGGTAAAGTTCTTTAAAATACTGATATTGGCTGCCCAAAGGGAGGAAATGTTGATAATAAGATTTAAGAATTCCATGTGACTCCATCAAATCTAGCACTATCCAGAAACTACCATGCAAGGTTTATCCCCATTGAGGGTTTGTAATGTTCTAGGGCAGTTCACGAAAGCCTCCTTACATCTGTTTCTCTGCTCAAGAACTAATGATGTCTTCAGATGGTCGAGTTCTGAAATCTTTTTCGCATTTCTAAAGGTGAGCTTTGCCTTTAAATGACTAATTTGAAAATCTAATTCAATCAAGCAAAAAAAGGGTTAACAAGGTTGCCACAATTATTCTTGTGAGAAATGGGAGATGTGTGGGGGGGAAAAAACAGTTAACAGCACTAGCTCTAAAGCAGACACTTAATTATATACAAGTTTGAATCATTTAGCACGTTTTATTGATTCTGATGACAGTTTATCTGTTAATTACACATAATGGAGTCTTTGGGGGATTCTTCATGTTTAATAATTCTAGTTCTCTGAGAATGCTGAGCTCAAAGATATATGTAGTTAGCCTAATCTTTCATACAATTCAAATATAGATCATACGAACGGATAGAGGAGATACAAAATCAAGTGGTTAAACATATAATAAAAAATTATGACAGAGTAATTAAAAAATAGGCAGGTAACTAGTAACACTTTAAAAAAACTTGTTTTTATTTTAATTATTTGTTCATTCACATGGTCATTTTGAATCATTTCACCACATCACTAGTAAATTGACCACCATTTCTGTTCAGGAGTGTCCAACCTTTTTCTTTTCTGCCACACAAAGGAACGGTGCACATTTAATGCATGAACACTAATAAAGGCTGATAAAAAAAAAAAAGAAAAGAAATGAAAAAAGGTCTGTGCATACCTTTTATGATATCCAACATCACAGATAAGCAAAACAGTCCTCAAATAATCTGCATGTGGCCCCCATTCTAATTGAAACATTATAATCTGCAATATTATTGCTTATAAGTATTTACTGCTCAAGACTGGGTTTCTGCCTGGTGGAGCCAAAAAAAAGGAATTCTTCAAAGTTGGAAACAGTGTTGCCAGTAGAGCCCCAGCGTGGTGCTCTGGAGCAAGACTGAGGAGCTTCTCCTACACACAGCTGCCTTTGCCCTGTGGACTGTTCCCACCCAGCATCTCCCCATTCTAGTTCCTCTCAGCATAACAAATTCATCCACTTCCCATGGTGTCATCTCTTAGAACTGAGCACACATACTTTCTGAAGCTGACTGAGAGTAGGTGATGGAAAAACAGTCACGGAGATGAGGACAACATGCGCTGGCATTTTTTCCATTCTGTGTTTACACTAAAATGTTGCCCAAGGGCCGTGAACACACCTTCACTGTGAGCCCTAATACACCATGGACTGTAGAAAGGAGCTTGCACAGAAGGGAATGAAGATGAGGAGGATGTACACCCAGCTTACCTGCGGACCTAAGGTTAGCTCTCTATATGAAATGGAGGGGAACAGATGGATAAGGCAAACAGGAATTACATAATATAGAGACAAAAAAACAAAAATTTTTCAACTAGATCAAGAGAAAAGCAATATACCACAGTAAAGTTACCATTTATTAAGCACCTGTTTTAAGTGAACATTGCCTCATTTTATCTCCTGATGAACCCAAGTGGCAGGTGGCACTGGTAATAAGTATCAGAATCAGGGTTAAACTCAGGTTTCTATGGATCAAATTAGGCTGCTAGAGTGTACAACCCTGGACATGGCATGTCCTTTTTAAAAATGATGAGATGAAATTGTCCACTGAGCTCATCTGACACTTCCATCTTCATCTTTACAGCAATCTTCTTTGCAACATTCTTACAAAGACATTTCAAGTTGTATTTAAAGCACGAATTCTATTTGACTAGGGACAGCACCTTTAGAAATGTCTTCTGCTTAGTTCTAGCCTTTGGTTCCAGTTCTAACTACTGGAACAATACAGGATAAATTTCCTTTTCCTATGTGGCGCATCTTTAAATGCTTGAAGTCAGCTACACAGCTACCTCGGCCCTCACACATCTCCTGCCTTCCCTATGCCTCTTACCCGGCAGGAGATATATTATAGGATGTCACAGGAAATGAGGCGAGAACAAATAGCAGAGAGATGTGCTCACAAACAGCAATTAAGACTTCAAACTATTCTTTAAAGGCTGTGATTTAGCTTGAGAGATTTAAAAATGATTTAATCAAATTACTATGATAATTTAACTTCCCATTTACAGAAAAGATTCTAACTCATTTTAGCTTTCCCCATTCTCGGATCTGCTAACATTTTAAATGCAAACTCACTAAATCTGAACTATTTAATTAGACCATGATTCAGCTGACAGACTGCTGAAGAAAATATTAATCTCCATTAGGGATCCTAGTTCAAGTTCTGGCTCTGTGGCTTTAATCTCTGTTTTGTTCTTTTGGCTAAATTTACATGCTGATGCCAGACTCAATAGAAGTGGCATGGATTCCAGTACTTTGTTAGCTTTAGTTTTTGGTGCTGTTTTCTTCTTCTTCTTCTTCTTTTTTAAATTTTCCCTTTTAAGAAACGGTCCTAGTATCTGTGTTAAGAAGAACCATCTAAACTTAATGGAGAGCATAGATTCAGGAACTAACTAACTATACAGGGCTAGGCTTTAAAAAACTTAGATTCTAGGCCCAGGCCTAGATCAATTAATTCAAAACATTGGGGCTTGACCCAGGACAACTGTATTGCTAAAAATCAAGGTGACAGGTGGCTCTACTGCCAAGCCAGAGTTGAGAACTACCGAATTAGAGAAGGGAGTGCTATTCTAAAAGTATTAAGGTTTTAAAAAATGACCAGGGCCCAAATGCTACATACATTATTGCTCATATATTAAATTTCAACAACTAATAAAAAAAGAACCCTTTTGTAGCTTCCAATATTTTACATTGTGAAGACTTTACTATTATATCTTACATAGTATATAACACTGCCCTTGGCTATGATAAAAGCATTAATATTGGGGGGCATGGACATAGCTGCTTCAGAATACCCAAGTCCTATTTGGAAAATGCCTTCAGAATTTGTAGCTCATTGTTGGCAACACTTTCTCAATGGTACTCAATCTCCTTTTGTGGATGGAAGTGAATATCAGATATAGACACAGTATATTCTGAGTCGAGTCTAGTACATGATATAAACCAACACACTCAGAATAACCTCTCTGTGGAACAGGTGCTGATCTTCTTTTGGGTTTGTAAACTGCCTATAGGAGGTGGGGTAATAAGGATTAATGAACTCTCTCCAATCATTAAAGGACTAAAATAGAACATGATGGAAAGAACAGAGAAGTGACCAAATGTCTATTTTCTAAAAAGGGAATTTGTGCCTCAAATTTCTGTGTGTGATTTATAAGAAACCTAACGGAGTAATCCTTTGGGTATCAATCAGCTAGGGTGCTGATGAACACTGGTCGACTGCCACGGCAAACTGGCTCCTAATTAACGTAGATAGCAGACTTTTTTTTTTGTTTTTGAAGACATAATCTCACTATGTCTCCCTCGGTAGAGTACCGTGGCGTCACAGCTCACAGCAACCTCAAACTCTTTGGCTCAAGTGATTATCTCGCCTCGGCCTCCCAAGTAGCTGGCTACATGCGCTGGCCACAAGGCCCTGTATATTATTTTTGTTGTTGTTGTTGTTGTTGCAATTGTCATTGTTGTTTAGCAGGCCCAGGCCAGGTTGGAACCCTCCCGCCTCAGTGTATGTGGCCAGTGCTCTAACCACTGAGCTACGGACGACGAGCCCAGAAAGTTTTTTAATCTCTAAATCTGTGCATAAAAAAGGAGAGCAACTAGATGGCTAAACTAAAAAGTTAATGGACATTTGTAACAAAACTAGGTGACACAGTACCCAGAAAATACACATGCACACCCCCAAATCAGGTCTGTGTGTGTCAGTGTTGCTGGCTCTGCCCATGAGGGGCTTGTGAAGAACGACCAGCATAGGGAAGTCCCTTCAGCACCCAGGCTGCAAATTGGTTCCAGGTCCCAGCCTATAATTATTTAAAATGAAAATGGAATATCTTGTCATACCAAATAGGAAGGATTCTATCCATAACTACCAGATCATTCAAAAAAATTCTAAAAGCTGATGTGAAGAAGTTCCCATGGACAGCAATGGGACAATCAATGTTTCAAAAAGGATCATAATCACAGCCGATTAAAATCCACTAAGTATGCTCGGATAGATGTGTTAATAATAACATTAAAAACATAAGAAACCAGGACAAACATGAAGGAAACATTGACCTGGAGACGCCCATACCTCCGTCAAAGCTGCACCCGCGACCGCGTTCGGCTCCCACCCAGACCTCCGTAAGAGCTGCTCTGCAAACACAATTGGAGCCTGCCTAGACCTCAGTAAGAGCTGGGCTGAGAACCCCCACCCGTGCCCACCAGCCTCTGCATGCCCTGACCAGGAACTCTGGGAGCCGCGCAACACTGCATCCTCCCTCCTGTACCCTTCCAAACTCCACACTGGCCCTCTAATCTGGCCAGGGACTCTGTTAACCATGTGCCCTCCTGAGCCCTCCCTGCCTCTACGCGGAGCACTTCTCCTGGCCAGAGACTGCTGGAGCCTTGGGCTCTCTGTGCCAAAGTTACTGGGCACCAGGCACTCCCAGAACTGTGCCATGCACAACACCCCCTGCCCTGTTGCTGGATCCAGGTGTGTCACATTCTGGAGCTGCTTCCAAAACCAGAACTCCCTGGCTGGGGCAGCCGC
>CAUYPK010043721.1:0-15846 GCA_963574355.1 Loris lydekkerianus
TTTTTTTAATTAAATCATAGCTATGTACATTGGTATGATCATGGGGCATCATACACTAGTTTCACAGACCGGTTGACACATTTATATCACACTGGTTAACATAGCCTTCTTGGCAATTTCACAGTTATTGTGTTGAGACATTTACAGTCTACATTTACTAAGTTTCACATATACCATTGTAAGATGCAGGTATTTTTAGAGATGAGGTCTTGCTCTGGCTCAGGCTGGTCTTGAACCAATCAGCTTGGGCAATCCACCTGCCTCTGCCTCCTGAGTGCTAAGATTACGGGCGTGAGCCACTGCGCCCAGCCCCAGCATGTTGCAATTCTAAAAAGGAAAACCATCTGGGTAGAAGGATGGAGAAAGCACTGGATTGTAGGATTTTATGGCACAATTATGAAGATTGAACTATGGCTTAAGGATGCTACAGCTACAACTAGGGCAGTGCAGTAGACGGGAGAGAAAGAAATATGGTAGCCAAGGCAGAGAGAGGAGTCAAGAATCTCTCATCATTAACAGACAAGGTGTAACCACAAAAGGAGACTGGTTTGGGGAAAAGACTTTGGGTTGGTGTTAGAGAGAGACTGGTAGGCACTGAATCATGGCTGAGGAGAAGGGGACTGGAGGGAGCACATAAACTGAGGTGACAAAGAAATTCAGTGAGTGGATGAGATTCCTGAGGAAGACTGCCCTAGACAGAACAGGAGGGAGGGGCCGGCCAGCACTTGGGAAAGTACCATGGTTTAGGGAGGACGAAGGGAAGAGAAATGATAAAGTCTAAGAGAGATGGGAGGTGAATTCACAGAAAGAAGGCAGAGAGTGGGAGACAAATAGACTTTGAAAAGTTGTTGCATTTCTTAGGTGTTTATTTTGAGCTTGTTGAGTTAGAAGAAGCTGAGTAGAAACCCAACTGTAAGCAGAGATGTTCATGCAGAGTGAGGATTTTTTGCCTATCTATCTGTGGCGTTAGATACCACGACAAGTTTGTGAGGATCTATTTTTTTTTGAGACAGAGTCTCACTCTGTCAACCTTGGATAGAGTACTGTGGTCTCATAGTGCATGCCAGCCTCAAACTCCTGGGCTAAAGTGATCCTCTTACCTCAGCCTCTGGAAGATCTGGGGCTTCAGGTGTCCACCACAATGCCCAGCTTAGTTTTTCTATTTTTTTTTTAAGTAAAGATGGAGTCTCACTGTTGCTCAGGCTGGTCTTGAACTCCTAAACTCAAGTAATCCACTTGCCTCAGCTTCCCAGAGTGCTAGGATTACAGGATTACAGGTGTGAACCATCTTACTTGCTTACTTTTTTTTTTTTTTTTTGCTAATTAACTTTCATTAGTGTTTGAGTCTTTAATGTATGGCCAACTCTTATTTATCCATTGTGTAATGGAAAAAAATAAAGGTTGAACACCCCTGTAAGAGGTTAAATGGCAGGGAAGGGAGTTTCTGGGTAAAGAAGTTGGAGGATTTTTTTCTTTCTTTTTTTTTTTTTTTTTTTTTTGAGGGTACTTTAACAGCAAAGGCAGAATTACCCTGAAGGAAATAAGGCTTCATTCAGGCCTCTTAACCACCCAGACCTTTCCTAGGCCTTAGGGGAGACAGGCTAGCAATGCCTTCCCATGGTCTTGTGATTTGTGAAACTTAAAAATGTCAGGCCGTTAGCTGCAGCCAGGTGCAGTGAGTAGAAGGCCTGCTTAGCATTCGAGCCTCAGTTTAGCAGCTGGAGTCAGGAATGAAGGGGACGTACTATGTGGTTTGCATCTAGCAGTGAACTATCAGTCAAGTTACTGCTGTCAGTCTGAGGAGTTCTTACACCGTGGGGGTCAGCTGACTCAACAATGACACCAACAATGACACCAAGTAGGGAAATGTCTTTTGACACTTGGCATTTGGAAGAATGTGGGTAGTGGGGGAGGAAGGTATGAAGTGTACCGAGCCAGAAGCTAGTACATGGAAAGTCCTTCCAATCACCAGATGTGTAAAATTAAAAGTAGACTATCCAGTTCTTGTCAAGACTCAGTCAGAATGCAAATTCTCCATCAGATAAGAGAACCTAAAACTCACCACAGTCACAGGACATCAGTGACAAACTGGTTAATGGGTCATGTCAGTTCAAAGAAGACTTAAGATTAGTCACAGTGCAAGGAAACTTTCTGAAAGCTTTCAGCTCAGATATGAAAGAAACTTGATAATACACTTTTGCAAATCTGAAGAAAAAATCTTGCAACCTGTAAATCATCAATAATGAAATAGGCTAAGATTTTTAAAAACTGTTAAGTAGGCAAAAATGTTTTTATTAATTATTCCAGAATCCTTGTCAAATAAAGAGACAAACTAAGAAGATGAAGACAAATAAATGTTAGAGGTCAGTTAATAAATAAAATAGTACATTATTTTGTAGAGTGTGCGATATTAGTCTATTTTTTAAATAATTTTTTATCTCACTTTTTCCTAATTTTAAGTACATATTCACTTTGACATTGATATTTTATTTATAAAGTTGAATTTTTCACCTTACAGACCCTTTCCCCATGACTCCATTGGCTGCAGGCCCTCCAGATCTTGGACCGGCCCTGTGTACCAGAAGCAGCAGGGCGTCTTGCTGGGGTTACTTACCCTCTGACGGAGTGCTGGGGTGTCAGCTTCGTGCAAGGTAGGGTTTTAAATATTTCATCGCCAGTAATTTTTTAGGGTGGAGATGCCCTGAGTGTTTTGTGTAGAAGGAAGGTGCTGGGTGTCAGGGAAAGAAATACTCACGTGACAGGGACCCTTATGTGAAGGGATGTCATGGAAGGGAGAAGGAATGTCATGAGACAGACTGGAGAGAAGGGCTCTCAGAAGCAAGCGCAGGCAGGACGGAAAGCCGGGAGTGGACTTTGCAGTAACAAGGAGGAGCACAGGGGAGCTCTGTTTCTGGAGCCTCCTGTTCTAGTTCACGTGGAGGTCAGGTTATCAAGTCTCATCTCAGGGGTAGGTTGTTTCAGGGCACTAATAAGCGTTTCAAAAAATGAAACTTTCAGCTACAGTGATGGACCTGCTCTCACTTTCCCCAGCTCTGCCTGTTGGCCCTAAGACACTGTGCCAGGTGCTTTGCTATGGAATTGGTGGTAATTAGCTAAGGTGAAGACCCTGCTCATGGGTAATGCTGTTCTGGTGTCAGAATGATCAGAGAATACAGTGTGAGGCTGGTGAGGACACAGCCAAGTGGGAGCTCGAGTTATTGACTAAGGAAAAAAACTAGGACTTATTGACATATGGCCTCATTCCACACAAGGTTTAAGGTAGCTTCTGAGAGTGCGTGCTATAAAATAGCAAGATGGATGTGGTCCACACAAAACAGTCAAGGCCGGAGAAAGAATAAAGTACAGAAGAGAAGACTTCAGATGTGCTTCTTAGTGGTCCTCAAATAACTGAAAGAGCAAGAGCGTTTAGGGTTATTGGGTTGGGACCAGCAACCTGTGCGCGTGAGTGTGTATCTGGTCTATTAGGGGTGCAATTAAAAACGCCATAAACCAGGTGGTTTATACACAACAGAAATTTATTTACTACAGTTCTAGAGACTGAGAAGTCCAAAATCAGGGCTCTGGCAGAGTTGGGGTCTGCTGGAGTCTTTCTGGTTCCTAGGCGATGCCTTTCAGGTCTTTTTCTCCTGTATAGAAGGAGCATGACAGCTGACTGGGGCCTCTTGAATAAAGGCCTAATCCATTCATTAGGGCTTTCCCTCTGGACCTAATCACCTCCGAAAGGCTCCCACTTGCTGATACTACCACCTTCAGGGGTAGGGTTTCAACATGTGAATTTTGGAAGAACACAAATATTCACACCATAGCTTGTGTGTGGTTACAGTAATATCACCAACAAAGGCAGAACTTCCTAACTGCTTCTCATCAGAGGAGGCATTTAAACAGAGCTTCTGCTGACGTACTGGGGTAAGACTGGCCTCTGACATGGCCTCAGGGTCAGCCTTTTAATGTCGTGTAACAGGAAGTGTTCCAAACACTGCCCCATAAATAATGAACTATTCTAAAATGCTCCTCACGATCATAAAAGCTGCTCAACAGTCATTCTAGCTCCATGACCTAAGTGCTGTCACCCACCTTTGAAAGGTCACTGCAAAGTGTAAACCCCGAGTTCTGAAGGTATGAGTAAGCTCCCCGTGGGAGGAGTGGAGGAGGGAGGTGGTGGGTTTGGTACTAGGCGAGTGTCCCCAAAACCCAAGCACCCCAGGGAATGAGAGGAACGCCCTAGCCCCAGGGCCTAGCCCCTCCTACCCTAGAACTGGACTGGGTGAGACTCTACAGGATGTCCTTGAGGTGAGGGGCTGAGGGGTGATGTGAATGTGGGGGAACCTGAAGCTCCCTTGGCCTAAGCTGACCGTGCCCCCAAGCCTGGAGCCGGGCATGCGTTCTTAGGCTTGGCTCCCTCTCAGACTCCTGGGTGCTCCCAAAGGGATCCTCTGCATTTGTCTTCATCTCCATGGATAATAACAACTCTCTAATTTTCTGTCTAATTCACCTTTCCTGATAAAGGTGGCGCACAAATTTACCTGGTGACGATGGTTCTAGCCACGTTACTGTTTCTGGTCACAAATGGCAAGTAGAGGCTCCCCATCCCCTGCTCTCCAGCCTGTCCTCACCACCTCGCATGGCCCCTGTGACCCCCATCTCCCAGGGCACCCCTCCTCTCAGAGTCCCAGAGTCAGCCCTGTGGTCTGCATGCACATACCTCTGGGAGCAATTGTGTTCTTTCATCTAATTCTGGATTTTAATAGTAACTCATCCAGCCCTGGCCACTTTCAAAACCTGTCTCTCCATGTGTTTGATTTGATGCTCACGGTCTTGTGGGGTAGGTATTAGGACAGTGGCCCCCAGTCCTTCTCCTAAGGCTGAAGCAGATAGATCTGTGCTGGGAGGGGAGCTCAACGATGTCGTGAGCAGAGATTTTCTATTATCCCTCAAAGTCACACAACATAAACAGTTGTCAATTTCTCCCCACATGACTTCAGTCCAGCTGTTAGTACAGTAGCGACCTGACCCCTGACCATTTCATGGTGACTTTGATCACGTAGTTACAAATTGAGACAGTGTTAGTGCCCAGGTCAAAGGTCGTGAAGAATACTTGAGTTAATATGTATATAAGGGAGAGGGTGGGGTCTTGGTGTGTGCCACACCTTTGGGGAGCAAGACACGATTGCAAGAGGGACTTAGCCTAACAAATGCAATCAGTGTAACCTGGTTTGTTGTACCCTCAACGAATCCCCAACAATAAATATTAGTTTGGTGAGCTGTTATTTTTTTTTATTCCAGGGCATCATGGAGATTGAAATTGAGGATCTCAATCTGAACGGAAGAGGGAAAATAACTTGGAAGTGCCTTCTGCTCCAGGTTGACCAGAAATGGCAGACTCAGACACAGCATGGAGAAGGGTTCTCAGGCTGACTATGGCTCAGCTGCAGTGAAGCACCATGCTCACGTGCACTGCCTAACGAATCCCTTTTCTCAAGACCCTGTCTCCATCCATGCCTTTGCCTCTCAGACCCACTGTCTACCTTAGGCATTTGCTCAGGTGCTTTTGTCGGGACCAGTCCAGCTATGTTCAGACTAAATGCAGTTCCCAGCTCACAGCAGTACTGCCTGGTGGGGTGGGAGTAAAGAATTTAGTGAATAGGAGCTGGTGTGAGTGGGCTCTAACAAGAGAGGTTAAAAAAATAACTACCTAGCAGCGGTTCTGGATGAACCGACACATGATGCATATTTCCATTAAATAAAAGATACTTTGACGACTCTGCAACAGCTGTAACTGGAGATTTGCACGAATGCTTGGAAAACCGTCAGTCCTTTCTGAGGGGCAGTAGACACAGCAGTGCCTGGAAGAAATGCGAGGTGCGTTCTGAGAAACGGGGCCGTCTTAGCCTTCCAAGAAGCCAGCAGTTTTTCACACCAGTCTAGCATTGAAGTGTTTCAGGGACGGTATTTTTACAAAGCTTACTGATTAAATATGTGCTGATCTCTCTCCTGGAAAAATTACAGAAATACAATAATTGTTATGAATGTTCTTTCGGGCTAATCAAAGATTCCACTCTGTGATCCGCAGAGAATTCTAACTGTGCTGTGTTTTCCCTTTGCTTCTACCAAATTTATCAATGTCTTGGGTCATTATTTGCCTGATCACAACAACGTGCATTCATGAATATATATCATCTAAAATCCTGCAATTTTATGTGTTAATTTGTTCACGTCTTTAGGTGTTTATGGCAATGAAAGAAGACCTTGACACAGTAAGAAGAAATGTTAAAAAAGCTTTGATATTATGAGTGCTTATGCGGTTGAATTGCTGGCTTTGAGATAAATTGTGTTTTGTGCAACTATTAATTTATTGATTGGTTTATTAAATATTTTTGCATTTAGTTACATGTCTTCTTAAGAAATAAGGGGTTTTTCAGCCAGGCACAGTGGTTCACTCCTGTAATCCTAGCACTCTGGGAGACTGAGGCAGATGGATTGCTGGAGCTCAGGAGTTTAAACCAGCCTGAGCCAGAGCAAGACCCTGTGTCTGAAAATAGCCGGGCGTTATGGTGGGCACCTGTAGTCCCAGCTACTCGGGAGACTGAGGCAAGAGAATCACTTGAGCCCAAGAGTTTAAGGTTTCTGTGAGCTTTGATGCCACGGAGCTCTACCTAGGGGGTAAAGTGAGATTCTGTCTCAAAAAAAAAAGAATAGAAATAAGTGGTCTCTTCCTGATTGTACCATTTGGCCTTCAGATATCCATTTTAACTTATGAACTCTGTCAATCCTTTCCTTGGCTAATGTGAATATAGGTGGGCTGCCCTGCTGAGGATTATTCAGGGCGGTGTGGAAATTGATGTGTAGTAAGTTAGGGCAGCCCCAGAAGGAGGAGGAAGCTACCGCCAAGGCCCCATCAGGTAGGAGGGAGCCCGGGTAGGGAGGGGCTCCAGTGACATCAGAGGTCACTAGCGGGCAGAAGACCAGTGACCGAGGACACTGGCTGCCTGAGAAGTAAAAACTAGGAGTAACCACAGCTCTTCAGAGCACAGTCATGGGCAATTCTAGAGGGTGGTGCTCCAAAGGCAGGGCTTTGGAGTAGGCTCCAGAGAAGCTGTGTCCTCCTGGGAACTGAGATGTAGCAGTCAGAGGTGGCCCTGAGGTCCAGAGGAAAGAGAGTGGTTACAACTGGGTCATAATTTGAGGAAAGGGCAGCAGTGAGGACATCATAAATAAGAATGTGAGACACCCAGTGTAATTCAAATTTCTGATGGGCAATGGATAATTTTCGTATAAGTATGTCTCATGCAATATCTGGCGATATTTATAATAAAAATTATTTGTTGTTTCTCTGGAATCCAAATTTAACTGGGCAACCTGTATTTTCTCTTATGATTGTAGGTATGAGTGGGTGTGTGGCACTTGAGGAAGCCTCACTGACCTGGGAATGATGGAGGGATCGGCCGTGGGGATCCCTCGGTTTCTTGGGGGGTGTGTGTGTGTAAGAAGGCAGGTTGGGGTGTGTGTGTGTGTGTGAGAGAAGGCAGGTTTGGGGTGTGTGTGTGTGTGTGAGAAGGCAGGTTGGGGTGTGTGTGTGAGAGAGGACAGAGCATGTGTAGAGAGGAATGGGGCAAGAGACTAATCCTGAATAATCTTATGTTGATTTTAAGGCCCACTTATTTTATTTATTTATTATTTTGAGACAGAGTCTTACTCTGTTGCCCTCGGTAGAGTGATGTGGCGTCACAGCTCACGGCAACCTCAAACTCCTGGGCTCAAGTGAATCTCTCACCTCATCCTCCCAAGTAGCTGGGACTATAGGTGCTCACCACAATGCTGGGGTAGTTTTTCTATTTTTTTTTTTTTTTTTTTTTAGTAGAGATGGGTCTCTTTAATTTTATAATTTGTCATTACTTCATTACTTTTTTTTTTTTTTTTTTTTTTTTTTGGTTTGGTTTGCAAGAGCCAGTTGCATTTATTTTGTATCAGAGACAGGATATTTGTTGGTATGAAACCTCTGTGTGCCTAAAATGAGGATGTCCCATTGAGAGTGACGGTTTCTGGCCTCCAGAGTGGCTGTCTAGATAACATTAGAGGTGTGAATATCTGGAACCTTTGGGTGATTTTTACCCTTTACATAAAAAGCCACATGCCTCACTGCCTTTTTCCATTTTTACCCAGATATTTTGGATTAATGTTGACAGCCAAACAGCCTCATTTCCAAGAGAAAAAAAAAAACATAATCACGTGGTAGGAGACTTCCAAAACTACTTTTGATTTTTTTTCCCCAAGTTTACTTGACTTGTAATTGTTTCTTAAAATTGTTTTTGTGATCCTTGGTTTCTGCCCTGTCTCCTGCTTGGGGCCCAGCAGAGTGTCTGGTGCAGAGTAAATTCTTTCAAATGAGTGGATGTATAAATGAATACATTATTTTTAAAAAATTTAACCTCCCATGCTGATATTATTCTAGAACAAGGAGGAGTATTTGCTTAGAAGAGAAGAGAACAGACTTTATTGAGCATGCACTATGAGACAGAAACTGGGCAAGGCAGTACGTGTACATGTGTTTACACACGTGTATACGTGTACATGTCTATACAAACACTTATACAGGCAGATATGTATATACAGGCACATACACGTGTACAATCTGCCAACATTGATATGTATGCCTGTACAAACACATATATGTGTACAGATGTACATGCAAACATTTCACATGTGTATGTGTATATACAAGCACATATGTACAGATGTTAGAACATACACAGGTACAGATGTATGTACAAACACACACATAGGTACCAGTGTCTATGCAGACACAGATGCAGGTATAGATATGTGCTTTTATAGACACCTTATGGTAGGGTTTAATGCGTCCCCCAAAGTTTATGTGGTGAGAACTTGACCCCCAGTGTGGCAGTGTTAGAAATCAGAGTCTAGTGGGAGACCTGGGGTCGTGGGGGCACCATTCTCATGAATGGATTAATGTCATTATCATTAAATGAGTCATTATAAAAGGAAAAATCTGTCCCCCTTCTTTGCCCTTCTGCATGGGTGACACAGGAATAAGGCCCTCTCCATAGGCTGGCTTCCTGGTCTTGGACATCCCAGCCTCCAGGCCTGTGAGAAATACCTATGTGTTCATGATGAGTTACACACTCTGTAGTGTCCTGTTAGCTGAACAGAAGGGCTAAGGCACCTTGTGCGTGAGCGTGAGCAGCCCTGTTGTGCATGTGTATAAACTCATGAGGAGTGAAGTGCCAAGACTCTCATCTGCTGAGAAGAGGGCTGAGCTCTGGGTCTAACAGTGGGCACAGCCTCTCCAGGATGCCCGCAGGCTGCCTGGATTGATGTGCTATAATTGCTGCTGTTTGTGAAAATCAGGGTGCTCCACCAGAGACACAAACATAGACAGAAATATCCCCAACTTTATAAGCACTGTAGGTCATCATGGGTCCCTGATTAAGAGTGTCACAGTTAAAGGATGTCAGATTTCTTCACTAGGAGTCAGGACTAAGGCTGAGATTCCCCTGAAAGTGGAGCAGCCACGCTCACACGTCCAGCAGTTCCATTCAGAAACCTTCTCCCACTGGGGGTAAAGGATTAGGTATTTTCCTTTTTCTTACATGGTACCAGACCTGTACCACGTAAGACATTTTAGTCAATGACAGATGACACACACAGACATATCCCACAGTGGCCATTACAATAATAACAGAGCTGAAAAATTCCTGCCACCACCTCGTGGCCTGTTCATGATGCTGACCCAGCGTAGGCCTAGGCTAGTGTGTGTTTCTGTCTGTTTTTAAAGTAAAGTAAAAAATGTAAAAAGTAAAAAAAAAAAAAAATTAAAAACAGATAAAAAGAGTAAAGAAATAAAAAATTTATAAAGTAAAAAGCTACAGTAAGCTCAGATTGCTTTATTTCTGAAGAAAGAAATTTTTTCTTAGCAATGTAGGGTAGCCTAAGTGTTTATAAAATTCACAGTAGTGCACAGGAATGTCCCAGGCTGTGTGCCCATCAGGGGGACCACCTGTCACTGTGGTTCTACCAGTAAACATGTGCTGGCTTGATAGTCAAAACAGGTAGGTCTTATAATTCCTACTTTGCCTCATTCAGTGATTAGAAAAGTAATGAACAATGGTTGCTTAAATAAAATGCTGTGTCAGGTGTTTCAGATACACCAGTAAACATGACAAAATAGTGCCCAGCCGGGGCAGAGTCACAAGAAGCTGAAGAAACTTCAAAGTCAGGGCCCTCATCAGCCCGGCCCCTTCTGAGGTCCTGGGAGATGCCTTAGAAATGTGTTCTATAGAGCCCATGTTTGCTGTGAAATATTTAAAGTAAGGTATCCTGTGCTGTTTTTCTTAAAGAACCCGTTCCCACCCCAGCACCCCACTGTAGAAGCTACGTGTACCCCGAAAGCTGCAGCTGCTGCCATCGCTATCCTCCTGAACATTAAAATCTAACGAGGAAAAATGGGTGATTCCAAGAACGTGGGGCTTGGGGTTTCTCGGGTGGCCTGGGTAGCAACATTAAGGAATTTAGTCTTTTGGGGAGTCAGTAAAGATTTCGTCAAGAAGTTGACATTTAAGCTGAGACCTGATGGCTTTTCTTGGTTTGTTTTTTGTTTTAGAAAGTGAGGATCTGCCTTACAAGGTCAGGGGAACTGCAGGTGACTAGGCCTCGAGCTGGGCCAGGCCAGGGCAGGGCTGGTGCTGTGACCAGAACTGCTGGGTAACCCTGGCTGGCTGAGCCCAGCCCATTGAGGGGTGTGTGTGTGTGTGTGTGTGGAGGGTCTGATGGGCTGGAAGCATTTTGGACTTTATCTTAAGGACAGTAGCAGGCTGCTAAGAGGAAGTTACATAATCAGGTTAGCATTAAAAAAACAGCAACAACACTCTGGCTCTAAGAATGGATTTTGTTTTGTTTTTACCCTCTAGAAACATCACCTAGAACACAGCTGTGAATGGATAAACAAGTGAGATGTTCTTTGGTGAAATGAGGGAAAATAACCCTCTCCAAGGCCAGCAAACTTATAAGACCAGAGAATAGCAAAGCCCAGCCGGCACCCGGCAGCTGAGCTGGTGCGCAGGTGACCTTGGACGAGGGATCTGGAACCAGCTGGCCGTGTTGTGTCTGCGGGAGGGTGTGTGTGCATGCACCCCCCCCACCTCGTTCATGCCTCATCACAGGTGACACCAGGTTGGAGGCAGCGCCGGCTGAGGGACCTGCTAGAGGCCCAACTTTGAGGATCAGCCATCCGTGATGAGAACAAAGTCAGGGGCTATGTCAGTGATGAAAATCAACCAAGCCCTTCAAGAAACGGCCAGCACACAGGGATGTGCCAGAGGGCGGGCAGGGGAGGGCAGGGACAGCCACAGACTGCAGACAAACCCAGCTCCAAAGGCCCTCCGCCTCTGTGTCTCTCCCCGCCTACATCCCTCACCTGGCTTCACATCTGTAGGCCACGTCTCCACTGACAGCCGCCCTTCCTGACTGACTCTGCTTCCAGGTCCAGCTTTGCCCCAGGTGTTACTCTCCTGCTGTTACCTGGGAATGGTTCACAGTTTCTAGGAGACCTGACTGGGCCAGCTGTGTGTCCATCTGTGGGACTCTCTCGCATGGGATGTGCCTCACCACTTAGACCAGGCTGGGGGTCTGCAGGAACTAGAGTGGGGACTCCCGCCAGCCCTCCTACACTGCACCCCTCCTCCCTGGGGTCCAATACAGCCGTCCCAGTTCACCAAGGAATGTGGAGATGACTCTTACCAGGGGCTGAGGCATTTCAGATGAGATTTTTAAGCTTACAGGGTAAATATCAATTATTCATTAAAGGTACTGATATATGACATTTCTTTGTTTTAAGGTTTCACTTTTCATGATATTAGATAAGTAAGGACATAGGACATTTTCGGAATCACAATAACATTTCTCTGCCTTTGTTAAGTCAAACTTAAAAACCAATGCAGATTCCAAATTGTCCATGGTCTAACATAAAATCTTGGCAGCTAGGTTAAAAAAAATTAAATTTGGGGAAACCAGCAGTGAGGGATTGAACGTTCAGCTTGGAAAGTTTTTTTGGTTTATCTATCTGGGGATGCGTTTGAGATTTGAGTTCCTGTCAACTTGACACAGGAATGAGGATGACAGAGGAAGAAGAGCAGCTGACATTGCTGTGGGGGGGGAACAGGGGCCCAGTCAGCGCCAGGGAGAAGGTGGGTGTGGGGAGGCAGAGAGAGCCAGCTGCTGCCGTCAACCCCGACCTATTTCCTTGAGCCCTGGGAGCCTTCCCTGTCCCTGCTCTCAGCAACAGTGACACTGCCTTGGGGCAGCTGTGCAGCCAACCCGCGCTGAGTGATAGCTGTCCCTGCTGTTTTCTTAAATGTCACTAGTGAAAGAGACATTTCCACCTCCCTGGAGGACATACACTCCGCTTGTGCATAAGTGGGACACTTGGTTCCATTTTCACAGCTTCCAAAAATTGGTCACAGATGAGTCATAATTGTGTCAACTTCTCTGGTGTGAGGAGTCATAGATGGAAGTTTATAAAAATGATTTTGTTTTAATGTGATGTCCTTTCTATGTGGGAGAAAAATGACTTTCCTGCCATCGGGAGAAACATGTGCTTTGAATTATTTTTGCAGCTGTACAGGCAGATCCGCAACAGCCTGGCTGCACCTGGCGGTTTTCTGCTTTCATCGATTCCATTTGTATCTGTTCCTGGAAATGTTGCGGAGAGGGAGAGAAGAAAGCCAAAAATCAGTTTCCTAAATCATAACTCTTGAACTCCAGTGTTTGTTGATGTAACCTTTCACATATTCTAAAATAGCTCCTATTTTGAGCCCCTGCCCTCACCCATTCTCAGCTAATCCAGGGTGTTGGCCCCGTTTTCCTTGGAGTGATATCTGAGTTCTTGGGGCATGTGGCTGATGTTTCACCAAGGATAAGTGAGGCGTTTGGCATCTGGTCCTTGAGTTACAAAAATCCTATTAGAACTTAGAAGGCAAATGGGAAAGATTGCTGACCCCACGCTCAACCAGATGCCGGGATATCTCTTGCTCTCACCACAAGGTCTCTTTTTGTACCTCTTGGTCATTTTCGCTCCTCTTGAGTCACCTTGGAATCTGGGAACCACAGGGAGCCTATTCCAGCCCAGAGCTCCTGACCAGCCCTCCTGGGGGTGGGGACCTTGCTGCCTCCCTCCCTCTGCCAGGTCAGGGACAGGGAGGGGCAGGCACGTCCCCTCCTCTGGGCTTCTCTCGGGATTAGCTGATTTAGTAACTTCCTTTCCTCTATAAAGGAGGAAAATGAGATTCAGAGCAGCTAAAAACTGACCAGAGCTGCATAACCACACAAGGTAGAGGGCAGTCTGCTCCCCAAACCCCCGTGATGCCCTCCACCATCGTGACTTCCTCCCTCTTGACGCCCACTGCCAGGAGGCCTCTCCTGATCCCCCAAGAGTAACGTACACATCCCAAGAAGTGTGGTTGTCTTTGCTGTCGGAGCCTTTGTGGTGCTAACTGTGCCACACAGCCACCTGTGCTAATCACCTGTGCTCGTGTCCAGACAGCCCCATCAGGTGCTCCTCCTAGACGATGAAGACCACTCCTGTGTCTCTCTGCAGCCCGTCCTCCAGCACCACACTATGTATGTGCTAAATGTTTGATAAATGATTGGTTATGATACACAAAAGTGTGCTGAGAAGTGAATTAGTAAAGGGATGGGTGTTTATTGCCTGTAAGCGCTTGTTCTGTTTGTGTGGTTATGCTGTGATTATAGGCCAGAGAGCAATACATGCCCAAGAGCTGTCTGCCCGAGCCTCGCCGCCTGACTGCACTGTCCTTCACTCCCCCTGGATGGACAGCGTGCAGGGGTGCAGACTCCGCAGTGGGAGGCCTTCCGTCCTGCTCTTCCTGCAGAATCTCCTGTCCCTTCAACCTTTTGGTTCTCCTGACTTGATGCTGAGGCTCTAGATAGAGATCTCTACACCCTTCTCTGCTAGACAAGTCATTTGGATCCTTCCTTTGCCCAACGATGGTGGGAGGCCCTGCTACTCTGCCACAAGACGGGATCTCAACTCTCCGCTCCCTCGGGGGTTATGTCACCTGAGACTCTGGGAATAGGCGACACCTGTGCCCACGTCAACCCAGAGCTATTCTCACTGGCCAGGAGGTCACCCATAATCGCATCAGTTCTCTCGTGTTCCCATCGGGACAGAAGGATTATTATACTGAGGACATCTGGAGTGTCCCCAGGGTACCTGCGAAAAAAATCACAATGACTTGTCATCCAAAAGTACAGGACAAAAAAGCCTAATTTATTTTTAAAAAATAAACTAAAATTTATACTAAAAAATGGGACGGGGAAATAACATGTTTTCTTAAATATATTTTATGCTACACTTTAATCCCCAAGGATAATCCCTGCCAAGCTGTTAGGTCTATTGATCATAAGGGATAGAAACTCAATTTGGATTAATTAAGCAAAAGAAGGGAACTGATTTTTCATAGAGCTGAAAAATCTAGGGCTTTGGACGCAGTAGGATCCGGGTGATAGCTGCTTTCTCTGCATCTGTTGACTCGTTTTTCCTTTGATGTGGTCCCCACAGGTGGGACCTTTGGTTGCAATCACAGAGGCACCCATTCTTTCTTCCTTGGCATCCGATGAGTTCCTAGAAAAGTACTCTGACTGGCCCTCGTTGGGTTGTGTCCCCTGTTAGACCAATCTCTGTCTCCAGGGAGAAAGGACCTCGGGACAGCTTGGACCCCGTGTCTTTCCCTGTGGTTGTTGGTGCAGGATCCTGTGACCATGAGCCCCTCGAGGTCACCCGAAGGCAGGGGAGGCAGTTTCCACCAGGGAACAATGCCGGGAAGATCAACAGGCTCGGCAACTCCCAACTCATCGGCAGGTGGGAGTTTACCAATCAGGTCCTCCGGGCTGCTTGCTTCTTTATTTGCCACGGGGATGTGAATCCACTCCCTAAAAAGAGCTATAGGGAACTAACACAGGCTGATCTCATAGGAGGTTTGGGCACAGTTCTGGGAATATTAAATGTACCTTACTCTTTACTCTTATAATGGCCTGACCCAGTTCAGTTCTTTTAAGGTTTGCCATTGGCACAGCAAGGTGAACTGGGTGAGAGGGAAACCTGCAGCCCTAAGCAATCACAGCCACCCTCTTACCAACTGCGGTGGGGCACTTTCTTCGTCTGACCTACCACCTGTCTACATCCCACCTCCACGCAGCCCAGAAGATTTGCCGCACCAATTGGCCATCTTCACAAATCCTCTGATGGTCTCTCTCCTGCCTGACAGCTCCAGCAACTCTCCCTCCTTCCTGCCCCACAGTGGACTCTGAGAGCCCCTCTCCCTCCTGTCCCTCAGTGGACTCTGAGAGCCCCTCCCTCCCGTCCCACAGTGGACTCTGAGAGCCCCTCTCCCTCCTGCCCCTCAGTGGACTCTGAGAGCCCCTCTCCCTCCTGTCCCTCAGTGGAATCTGAGAGCCCCTCTCCCTCCTGCCCCACAGTGGACTCTGGGAGCCCCTCTCTCTCCTGTCCCACAGTGGACTCTGAGAGCCCCTCTCCCTCCCGTCCCTCAGTGGACTCTGAGAGCCCCTCCCTCTCATCCCACAGTGGACACTGAGAGCCCCTCTCCCTCCCGTCCCTCAGTGGACTCTGAGAGCCCCTCCCTCCCGTCCCACAGTGGACTCTGAGAGCCCCTCTCCCTCCTGTCCCTCAGTCGACTCTGAGAGCCCCTCTCCCTACCGCCCCACAGTGGACTCTGAGAGCCCCTCTCCCTCCTGTCCCTCAGTGGACTCTGAGACCCGCTCCCTCCTGTCCCG